>JAUKNK010000725.1:0-69543 GCA_030765055.1 Mantis religiosa | reverse complement strand
ACTTTCTCTGTGCTAATAAGAGTATCTGAGCCGATCAACCCGATTACTTGACTGGTCTTAAAAGATTACACTCTTTCCCTAACATCGTGAGGAAAACTGAATGGCGGCGAGACTCAATAAAACCTGATACATCACGAACTATTCTTAGATATTTCATATTAATCGAGATAGACATTTTAAAAAATCGTTTACTGCTTATGCCCTTGTAAGTGGAACAAAATTACTGAAATGTCGGCTTAAACCGACAGAAATCATTTAGAAGGATGTGGCTATCGCAATGGCTTTGGAATTTGGTTCTGATTCTATGGCCAAGAGGAAGAAACGAAGAAAATAATTGAAAAAGAATCATAAGCTACCCACTGTAAAAAAGTATAAGCGTTTTAAAGTGCAAACCAGTAGGAGGTAATACCTACGTAGGAAATGTTTAATTCATAAATTGTGTAAAATAATGATAACTGCATTTTTACGGAGTAAGATGGCGTGTCTCTTCCGAGGGTAATTGGTGAAAATTTAAGAAAAATATCTCAAAATTTATGAAACTAATTTACACTTACGGTATTTTAGTAAAAATTGTTACGGAAGCTTTGAGAAAATAAAATTGTTCTAAAAATGTCAATATGGGGCACTTTCTTGAAAATCTTTGTGCTCTATTTTTGGAAGAACTTAGTCGTCAAATCTGGTTTTAAACCTTTCGTTTGTGAGTTATGCTGTTCTTTCTCATGTAATACAATACACACAATCAGTGATCCTTTCCCAAAAATATTTTTTTGTATTCAAGGCGTTCCGAAACATCTTTCCTGAAATCTGGACATCTAATTTTTGATTGGCATATGGGACTTGGACGAATTTATTGTAGTATTGGAGAAAGTAAACAGACAAAGCACTAACAAACTAAAACTAATAACAATGGCAGTCTGTATATTGCACATTATGTACGTCAATGAAATGGCTATCTAAAATAGTGTGTTAGAAATACACATTTCAGATGTAGAATTTTTAATATATATTGTCGTTTAGTGGTTGGACAAAATGATATAAAACTGCTTTCGAATGAAGCAAGAGGTTATTCTGAAGAATTAAAGTATAACTTTTATTTATATGAAAAGTTAGAGACAGAATGAAAAATTCAATCCCATAGCCGGGATTCAAAACACTGATCTTCCTGTCTCCATGGGATGCATTTAACCTTTGAGCTACCACGGCCAATATGCCAGCATGACATTGAATTCTCAAACTGACTCGTGTTTTTTCCGGTAATCTACTAGAATTCTCATAAACACATTAGACAACTATCTTAATGGCGAATTACTATGCTACAAGTGCTTCAAGGTCCGGGCTCTATATTTCAGACCACTATTAGGCCAATTAATGGACATTAATTGTTATTTCACACTAGCTATCTGTAGACCAAGGTATAGAAATTTAGAGAAACAGGACGGAGACCAGAAGATCTGGTTAAAATCTCGGCTATGGCATTGAATTTTTTAGTCTCACTCTGAATTTCCATACTTCGGCCTACACACGCTAGAGTGAAAGAAGAACCAATTTCCTTTTACCTTTTAGTTAAATATAGTATATAACTGACGTTTTAATCATAATGCAAAGGCGTTTTTCAGAAAACTCAGTTCGAAACGCTTTTCATATAAAGGATGCTTTGGGTGTGGAACTTCAAAAAATATCTTTGAAAGTTTTTAACATGTATACCAGTCATTGTCGAGCTATGCTGTACTCAGACATGCATACATGGATATTTGTCCAATTCTTTGTTTTTTGGAGAAGGGGTTGAGTAACACTTCGCGTTACCGCGGTGGGAGAGAAATTAGAAGTGCTGTAAAAGAATGTCGATGTTCTTTAGTTTTACGATAAAGAAAGTCAAATCTTAGGAATAATCTCATGTATTTAGACAGTTGTGCAAAGTAAAGGAGCAAGGCACGTGAGAAGCTGTGGCCTACATGCGGTTGTTTTTTCTGTCCCTTGTTGCGCGTTTTTGCATAATGCACAAGTGGAGGCTCTTCTCGCTAATGAAATGTGTGCCGTTTAAAGCGGATTAGCTAAACCAAGGCAGCTGTGGTTCAGCATTACAGTAGCAAACGCCCATATTTTCCACCATGTTCACTTTAAACACAGTGTGTCGCATTGCAGTGCAACATTCCGAATTCACGGACCCGCATTTGTCTGATTCCTGCATCCAGCGGTTTTCTTTGCAAATTCCTCCACAAGCTGCCTCTTTGCACGCTACTGGATTCCCCTATTGTTCTTGCTCAAGCGTGTTCCCGGTTCTAATGTAACTAAACATGCGGGGAAGTCCTGTGGAATGATATAGAAGATAAAAGGATGCAAAAAATATGTTACATTCCACTTCACTTCCCCTATTCGCCCTTCTACTCTTACAAAATCCCACTGCTATATCTACTTCTTGTTAAAGGAGTTAAAATTTCATTATGCATTTAAATAATTCATTTTATAATTGAATAGTAGTCGTAGTTCTTTCAAGTTAAGTAGTGTAGAGTTTACAAAGAATGACATGCAGTGCCATTATTAAATATAAGAATTTTGACAAAAGACGATAAAGTTAAGCTTCAAAACTTGTCACTAAACAGCATAATACTAACACAAAATCAACCTCTCTTTTACATGAATATAATATTCCGATACGGCTCATTAATGTCTGTTTATATTTTTAGCATGTCCTTTGTACTGTTAATAAACCTTCCGACTTATACAAAAGTTTCGCGAACAGTTCCACGGCGCCAACTCCTTTCCCACTGAGCCGCACTCAAGTAGATGCGGTAGATCTTTCTGGAGCTGGAAGACTCAAGAATTGCGCTCACGAATCGTCTTTTGCATAGCATTATCACAGTTCAGCCCCAGCCTTGTGACGTGACTTGCCTTGTAGGCGGCCCTTCCAGCAATAGACAACAGATTCCGCTAGTCTCGCTTCCCCTACGGCGACTCGTCATTCCCCCTCTGCAACAGGCAGCATATCTCTTGGAGGCCACGCAAGCGCCGATCCTGGCCTGTGAACCTCACGCCAAAGCAAATGCGTTCGCTGACTACCTTGAACGTACCTTGTGTCCAAGATACGACCCCCAGGACGACAGATTTTTGGAACGTGTCCGTCGAGAGGTACGACGCTTCTTACGTCGTCCTCCTGAGGATGCGTAAAGACTCCCTACCATCCGACCCAGTGAAGTCTAAGGCACACTCCAGCGTTTCAAACCCAAAAAGGCGGGGGGGGGGGGCTGACGGGCCATCATTCCCGACCATCAGTTTGGATTTCGTCCTGGGCACTCGGCAGTCCAGCAGTTACTGCGTGTGGTGGAGACCGCCGCCCTGGGTTTCCAGGAAGGCGCCTTCACGGCTGCGGTTTCGTTGGATGTCGAGAAGGCTTTCTCTACGATATGGCATGCCAGATTCCTGTATAAGTTGATCCAACTGGGGCTCCCAACACAGGTGATCAACATTCTACGCAGCTTCTTGCGATACCGCACTCTTAAAGTCACAGTTGCGGGGAAAACATCATCACTTAGACCAGTGAGAGGCGGAGTCCCCGAAGGCTCTGTACTATCTCCCACCTTATTCAACGTCTTTATGGCAGATTTCCCCAGAGAACCACGTGTTGTAATGGCACAATACGCTGACGACGTGCTTCTGTTCTGCAAAGATAGACACATACTCAGAGCCTTCAACCCCATACAGAGACACCTCTGTCTTACAACAGTGGTGCCGGCGTTGGCGGATGTGCGTAAATCTGGACAAAAGCCACGCCATACTTTTCACAAAGCGCCACACCCCCGCAGACTACCCCAACTTCAGCTTCCGAGGTCGAAGGATAGAGTGGAATAACTCTGCCCGATACCTTGCAGTAACATTGGATAGAGGCCTAACCTTTCGCCACCACATCAGAGACCTAGCGGCAAGGGTACAGGGAGCAATCGCTTCCCTGTATCTTATGCTGGGGTCGAGCTCGATGCCGTTTGGCCTGAGGTTATACCTCTTCCGAGCGCTGGTGATCCCCGTGTTGCTATATGCCTGCGAGATCTGGGTCATGGCCACAGATAGCCGGTTGGCATGGCTTCAACGTGCACAGAATAGAGGGCTGCCGTCTATCTATTCTGTGGGTCGCTATTTTCCTACCAGGTTGCTTCACGAAGCCTCGGGGTTTCCATATATGGAGGATGAAGTTAGGCGCCAGGCATCAAAATTCTACGCAACGTTACTAACTCATAGAAGCGCCCTTGTTAGATCACTGGGAGATTATGACCCCACTAGACGCCGTTCTAGACAACATCGGGTCCCCCGCAAGGCATGCGGGCACCCAAGATAACCCAGGAGCTAAGCCTAACAGCAGCTAAAGCTGAGCTACACATAATCTCCTAAGTTGCTTGGCAACAAAATTCTCCCTAACCTAAACTAAATTAAAAACACCAGGGTGCTGGGTATTGCATTCTATCCTTCCATCCCGAAGGTACAATAATTGTAACCTCACAAAATTCATCAACCTCAAAACCTACACCTTATCCATCCTGCAAAATCCCGTTTCGAATACCTTACCTGCGGTAAAAAACCTTAATGGGTGGGCACGCAGCAAAGACCTTCTGGCTATACACAGCCAGCCTGCACCACATGGCATGGCATGGCAAGCGCCAATGTAACAGCACTTTTTATGGCGGTATCAGGGCTATTCGGGTGACATTTGGGGAACCTGAAAATGGTGAGGTCTGGATTCTTATTCAATCACCCACTTAAATTGGTTGCACAATTCTCTTTACTTGTTTGCTAAAATTTGGTTATATAATTACATGAAAGCCTCCGGCTGGACTTATCATTTGAGTGGTGATCAGAGTTGTCGGAAATCTGATAGTCACAGAGTCAACTATACCACTTCAAGATTCACTCTTTAAGGTTCTGTACCCTATAGTTACACTGGGTGACTAAAAAGTATGGAGCAATGCCTGTAACCCCGCTGTTCCAACTCTATGAAATGATATTTCTTAGAAAGTCTGTAAGATATCAACATGCCCTCGCATTTCTATAAAGAGAGTGAGGTTTTTCCCTTAAATACCAACATTTGTTTTACTGCACTGCTGCACCATCAAGTCTTAACAACGTACAAACAAATACCCTTTCAAACCAGCAATTTAAATTTATTAGGACCTTACTGAGCAAAGGAAAACACATCATGTTTTAAAGTAATTCCTGATTGTGCTACTTTATTCCCTGGAGAAGGAGGAGAAATTCAAAATGATATTTTGTTCCAGTATGATGGTGCCCCTTACATTATGGAAGACAGGTGGCGAATTACCTATGTCATGAATTTACAGGAAGATTGGATTGACAGAAGAGGAAGTATTGAGTGACCCCCAAGATATTCTGACCTGAACTCTTTAGACTTTTTCTTGTGGGGATGCTTGAAGTGGAGAGTTTAAAAGGAACGACCAATAGATCTTGAAGAGTTAAAACGAAGAATTGGGCAAGAAACGTAGCTGATCAGTCCAACAGTGTTGCTGGAAACATTAACTAATTTCAAAGACAGACTTTGACATTTCTTGGCAGTAAATGGAGGCCATTTTGTACATCCTTGGAAGTGAATTCCTCATTTGTTAAAACACAGCACCACTAATTTTGTTAATGTATTTTCTTGGATTAAATTTCATGTGCTGTCATAAGTCCTAATAAATTTAAATTACAGTTCAGAAAAGCATCTACTTGTACGTTCTGAGAACTCAGGACGAAACAAAAAAAAAATGAAAAGAAGAAATGTTGCCATTAAACATGATTCAAGCTATTCACAATCATAGTAATACATGTTGAAGTTTTTCTTAAAATATCACTTCACAAACATATAAAAACAAAGTTACAAGTATTGTTCCACACTTTATACTCACCCCGTATTCGAATCCAATATCCCTATAAACGTCAATTAGGGCGTCACCCAGTGTTTCCGCCACCTACAGAAAACCACCGAGTCCCTCCGGCTGGACTTTTCCAACCGGAATTGCGGTAAACTTGCATATTCCCGTAAACCTGTAAATAGGATCCTTTCCATCCATGAGGATGGACTCAGTGGGTTTAGAGTGGAAGTTAAGTCAATTAAAACAACTTTTGAGGAGGCGTAACTTCCACCTGACGCACATATTTAGGTCTGGAATTTAGTGAGAAATAATAAGCAAAAACTCCACTGAATATCTCCGATATTTCAGCTCGTCATAACAGTTTATTACATGAAATTAAATCTGAAATTCCAGTTTACAAGACTCTTCTTTCTTCTTCGGATTATCCTCCTCTTTAGAGAACTTACACCCTCCTAGATAAGTGGTAGAAGGACAATTGGAAAATTCACTGATCAAATTACCCAATCCAGTACACAGTAGGATGAAAACTGCAAAATAAACCTTCGGCGAGGGTTTACGGTCCCTGAGGTTTGAACCTGGGATATACAGCTGTGAATGTCTTCATTACTGTGTCGCACATACCTTAATTCCTTTTGGAAGGACAACTGAATGAAATTTAATTATAAATAAACTATCTATAAAATAGTAAATAAAATATCTATAAGTGGTGTTGTCTTTACAGTAATTTCTATTTATCCCCAAACTTCATTTTTTATAGTTTCAACATAATATACTTTTCTTCAATCCACATCATGTTAATCGAGATTAACCTTTGCAGAAATACTTTGAGACGGCAGTGGTGTGCAAAGCTTATGCCACGACTCGGCATATAGTCACTGCGTAGGGTCAATGTTGCTATAGGTAGAGACAAGGGGCAGTTGGAAATAAACAGTTCAGTGGTGGATTTCGTGAAGCAAATGCTTTTCGGAAAAGCGAAAATTAGTTCTAAATGTAGGAGAGTTTAGATCCGTTTTATGACGATGTTACACTTGCAAAATTGTGACTGTAAATTGAAGTCCTTAATCTTCAATCGCACTTATTTCTCAGAAACAAGTGTTGAGGTTGGGTTGAGTGTGACATATTCAAGCGGCTGTGTAGATCCTTTCGAGATTTTTTGCAGTACTAATGGCAATATGAGTGAACAATATTTTTATGAAATGAACATTTCAAAGTGAAGAGCCAGTTCGCTCCTCTAAGATAGACGTCTGGTGATCCAGTTACCTCTAGACGTTACAGACATTACACCAAATTTTGAAATTCTAGTGAAGGGACGTGGAGAAAAGTAAGAAGACGAACAGAGTAAACAAAAAGAAACAGAACAAGATTAAATTATATGTATTCCCTTAGATTGCTATGCGACTAAGGGACACTGGAGCTAATGGATCTCACCCATCACTGCAGAAGATCCACAACCGTGACCCCCCCCCCCCAACTTCCTTGCAGCAGCGGCTTACATCCATGTTACCTGTGTTTTGGATCCGTAAAATCGCCTTCTGTTTACCGCTGTATTATGCGCCGAATCGATCGTCTGGTGTTAAAAAGCGTGTCGTTACATGCTGTCCTTGAAATTAATTCCATATTCTTTCAACGACATTGAGTGGAGCACTGAATAGCGACAGCTGAATCAGAGAATTAAGACATTTAAATCTATAATATCTTAAAAAATGGATTATAAGAATAAAATATGTTATATAAATCGTTTATTTTAAGAGTTATACATTTTTTGTGTATTACTCCTTCGTTTATTTCTCTCGGTTTATGTCATATTTAAATGGTCACACAAAATTAATTTCGAATGAAAAACACTTTAGAGATGTTGCCAGAAAATTCAAAATATGTACTTCATTTGCCATTTAAATATAATAAATATAGTATGATATAGTTAAAAGTGTATACAATTATTTATATTTGTATAAAATACATTGATCATTTTCTAAAAATATTTTTTCTTTTGGGTAATTTCAGAAAGCCTCAATATATGCATTTTCGGTGTAATATACCTATATAATTTTAAGAAGCAATGCAGTTATATAACCTATAGGTCAGTAGTAGAGAAAGTAAGCAATATACTATTCGTTTTAGTTTAAATAGATTATGTCGGAGAGCGTATTGTTTCTAAAGCTGCTCAAATTAAGATTAAATGCATCTCTAAGAAGCTCATTGTTGACATCTGCAGCATAAAACTAAGCTTACTTCAGCCAAGACTTACAAAGGTGGTGGTTTCCAGCTGCTGCAACATTAAGCACAGGCTGTTCCATAACAGAATAATTTTCGTGCCATTTTTGCACCGAACAACATAATAGGAATGACATTGGCAATGTGACAACCAAATTTTTGTTGCTTCGGTGCCTGTCAGATTTCAGTTTCAAAAACAACTCTGTGCACCTGTGCTTCGCTGTCAACTGTCAATTGTGTTTGCAGACAAATAATGGTGCAGCTCCCTGGGAATCGCACATAACCAGTAAATATTAAAATAATATTCCTTTATTCAAAGACACTGCCCTCTATTGTATCATTCTCTTGTTCGAAACAACTTAAAGAAATGTAGGATTTCACAGACCAGCAAATTTTAACAGGGCGCGTTACCGTGGTGCACCGGACTTCCTCTCTGACTTTCCGGATGTTTCGTCTTGTGGCTGTGCTAGACATCTTCAGTGATTAAACGTGATCAGTGCTTATGCATTCTCATAAAATGAAAGTGAATATTAACAAATGAAATTAACTCCTTCTTTAATTATAAACGACGACTAAAGCGCTGCTCGCCCACTGTGGTTTCATAGTTGTTCTATTTTCTAGCTTGTAAAAGACGGCAGTGGTGTTAACGCTAAAGCTGTTATACAGCATCAGGTAGTATACCACACCGTTCTCCCCCCTCAAAGAAGTCAGAAAAGTTCCATTAAAATCCTTTGATATTTATACGTCACTTCACTTTGAGTTATTTCTCCACAGCCTAGCTACCTACTTTTTTTTTCTAATCCAAAGCTTCCCAGTCTTATTTTTCTCTGTTTCCTAGATATATAAAATTAAATTAAAACAAATTTTAGAAATTAAATTCTTGACCTAGCTAGAGACAGTTCAGTGCAGGGAAACGTGCTTATACTTTCGGTTTCCTATTATATTTTTATTTAATGTTTGCAGAAGTCCCTTAATTTGCGTTCTACATCTTTTGAGATAAGCCTACTTCTCATTGGTTTCAATTTAATCCAAAATCAGGCCGGGTGAGCTACAAAAGGGCAGAGATAGTAGGGGGGTGAGTGACAAGTAGACATGCTTTGCAACGATGGTTAACACCAGCCCCTGGATACGTCACTTACTGTTTGGGTGTTAAAAGTCTGGTATCAAAACATTGAACACAGGTCGGTTTAAGACCTAGTAGCGAAGAAAACTCGGGAGTAACACGAATATTAATTTGAATGGCAGAACCAAATTGAAGATGGAACCTGAGCTGGCAGAGGCGGTTTAGTATTTTCTTACCAGCATACACCAGTGCGCAATATTCTAGTGTGGGCCTATGCACTTTCTGCACAATAATATTGGAAAATGTCGGATACAATAACAGTAATGGAAGCTTTTGAATATAAGCATTAATTGACATGTCGATAATTAAAGAAAACATTAACTTGAAAATGGTAACAAATTTATTTTCAGTTTTTGATCCCTCTTCCAATAAATCTTTCAATAAATTGATCTAAAGTTCTGTGCCTTAAGTATTTAAAATTCACTCCGTGGAGCATGAAACACTTTTACTCATATACACTTGTAAGTTCATTTAATCACAGGGTTGATTTTTATTCAAAAAGTGAGACTTCAAGATGACGATTTGCAGTTAAATTTGTATGTAAACTGCAATATATCATTTCCCAGATGGACAGTACAGAGAAAGTTAAGAAAAAAGTAGTACTCTATTTGTGTATCTTGTCTAAGATAGAAAAACAATGAATGAACTTACCAACACATTCAGCTGTCTTGTAGCCCAGATGCAGCATATTCTGATTTCCTTTCCTTCTGTTCTTATCTGTGATACAAATGTCGATGTGATCAGCACTTCTAGAAGGAAGCTTCGTCAGCAAGATGTAACATGATGCCGTTTAGTTGCAGTGAGAACGTTTGCCTGGAAAAGAAAATCACAAAATTTGTATGGCGTGAACAAGTATTCTGCTTACATTGTACGGTAACACAACATTGTCATGCCAGAATTGAAGAATCAACACTTCTAGTGACTCCATAATTGTTCTAACAAGTTTCTGAAGGGAGGTCGCTTAGCAGCTAAACATACGAAATACTTTGTGCCAGTATCCTGATAGAGTGCCCGGGGTAGGAAGGGTGAGGTAACAGGATGATGACTATAGCTAGGCCTGAGGAGTGACAACAGAGTGGTAAAATAAAAGAGGATATGAGGTAAAATGGAAATATTAGGCAATGTGATTATCTTGGATTCGCCTAGTGACCAGGAAAATCCCCCAAAGAAACCCATGAGTTAATAAGGCCTCACAATAGGCAGCTAAACTGCGACCGCACAAACGGGTAGCATATTACAGTTTCGTTAAACAGCAGTATCCTCTTGTTTACCTGGCACTTATCCTTCTGAGGTATCTGATGCGATAGCTAACAAATTTGAAACTTCTGATTCGGTGTTAGACAAGAAATATTCCCTTTCAGTGTAGAACTATCGGCGGGAGACTCGGCGTTGCATGGCAGGATGATATGCTCCTGGTAAACATTTCCTCCTCTGGTGGGACGGTCGTAGCACTGTTTCATGTACACGGTGGATGGGATTCATTCATGGTGAGAGTATCTACACGGATGGTAAACCACCCTCTCTCCTTACCCGGGAGATACCAAGCTATTCCCAACGGGGCGTCGTGCGCACTCCGGGGCTCTTTCCATTAGGGCAAGACCTAGAAGGTAACAAGCCCCCCCCCACCGCCATCTCAAGACGGAAGTGGATGCGCGTCAACCCCTCAGGCAAGACTACTGAATAACCTCGGACATGTCGCCCGGCGATCTAGCACACCATCTACTAGCTGTGCAGGCTAGCACCAGGGAATTTAGAGCTGCCCTCAACCCCGTCTGAGAACAGACGGCCCCGATCACTTAAGGGTATCGGGAACCACTGACCCCGCGAGACCAACCCAATGTGAACAACTCCCAACAAGGAGGGGCTCGAAAGTTCAGCCCGAGGTTCCCCTAGAAACGTCAGAGGTACCACGAGTGCTCGGGGTCCGTAGCGTCTGCACCACGGCAACTGAAGGGGACGGACCCCACACCCTACGGGGATGGATGGGATACCAGTAGGGTCTACACAGGCAGCCGTCACTGACCTCCCTCTTGTACCAGGGAGTTACCGAGCTGTCCGCGAAGGGAGCTTCCGTGGGGCTTTCCAGTAGGGCAAGACCTAAAGATTAAGCGCGCCAACCCCAAAAACGGGAAGGCTACCGAACAACCTCGGTAGGGGTGCCTGGTGATCTAGCACACCATCTACTCGCTATACAGGCTAGTACGCGGGGACATATGGCTTTCCTCAACCCCGTCCGGAGACGTACGCGATCTCCCACGGGAATCGGGAATGACTGTCCCCTCGAGTCCAACCCAATCCGAACAACTCCCATTCAGGGAGGGGCTCGGCAGTTCGGCCCGAGGTTCCTCTAGTAACGTCAGAGGTACCACGATTGCTAGGAGTCCCCAGCGCCCGCACCACGGGAGCTGAAGGGGACGGATCTCCCCCATACGGGGGGATGGATGGGGTGCCAGTTGTGCTGGCCTACTGGTAAGTTTTAAACTGATCAATTGTAGGAACCCTTCCCTCTGCATTATAGTGATTCCTTGGGACGTCTCTGTCTCCTCTCGCCTCAGCCTTCCTCCCGGGGTGCCTGACTGGGGTCATAGGTACAATAACCAAGTTTGGACCTCCGCAGCATAGACAAGTCCAATCAGTTCAGTCCTGCAGTTTCCACTTTAAAGCATCAAAGATCGGCGGGTCCTTTTTTTTTCTTTCTTTATTTTTCGTAAACATCTTTATCATGGCTTTCTTTGGAGGAGAAGTAAAGTTGACGGCCTCGTGTCGCACGTAGAAAACCTCAAGCTTTATAAACAGCCCCTGAGCAAAATTAAGCCGTTTTTCATCTCCAATATAAAATAGAATGCTGAGAACCTAGCAGCGTCCAAAATAAAAGCTCTTTTGTGTATCAGGGAACAGGTCTCTGGTGCCCGACGCAAAGCACTGTAGGCTAGGTGACACAAGGAGAAAGATGAAAGAGATTGATAAAAGAAGTATTTGAGAACAAGGAGGAGGCATGTATGCACCTGTGATTCTCCAGAGGAGGTTCTACAAAAACAGGTTGCAGCTGTTACCTTAGAAATATATGGTAAGAGATAGTGTTTTGTCATGGCTTCGATGAGCATTTAGATCCCAAATTAAAATCTTCTGCAGTAAATACAGTAACTTCGATGGCGATATATATTTTTTCCGAAAGTCCAAAAAACTACATAACATGTGTGGTACATTTCTATGAAAACGTGCGCGAATACATTTGTAAACATCCGTTAGCTGCTAAATTCACCAGCATACTAAGCTGAAACAATGAAGCATCTAGAGGGTATTGGGTTACAATTCAGTTATATGCCTGAGGCTTGAATAAGTGAGAAGGACACAACAATGGAAATGTCAATGCACAGTGTATCATCATTTCAAATTACAAACAATTCCCAAACTAATATTTGCTTATCTCGAATTATTCACCGCCTAAATTTGCGGAGCGAAACAATGACCCACTACTAAAAATATTTCAAAACCATCTGTAGAACGGTTTTAGGCTCAGAATTGGCTATTTTGGAATGTTTTGAAATAAAACTTAACTCTGCACACTTTTGGTACCCAACAAAGGTTTTTATGTTGAACATAAATATGTTACAATATATTGAAAAGTCTCTTCAAACTATTCTGTAAAAAATTATGAGCAAAAAGGAACTTCCATATTATAAATAACTTCCTAGTACAACATAATAAATAAGCTGACTTTACACGTAAGAAAAAATACAAAACTCATCGAACCAAAATGCCCATTATTCTCACAGAAATTTCTTTACTCATTCGTTTCTACGAAGATTACAGAATTTTCATGAGGCACTATAATGAAAGTGGCAATGAATTTTATTTTAATACATACCAGATAAGTTCTTGCAACACTCTTACACACTCCTAACAATATACGATAAACATGCCCAAATTAACAGTAGCATTAGTCCTACGTAAATGGAAGGTATGGGCATTTGACAATGGTGAACGTTCAGGCAGAACGAAAATTCTGGCCAACAGAGACCGCAGAACCATTAAACATAACAGTTCCACTGCCAAATTACTTTTTGGAGGATAGTGTATGTTACAATGTGTGTGTGTGTGTGTGTGTGTGTGTGTGTGTGTGTGTGTGTGTGTGTGTGTGTGTGTGTGTGTGTGTGTGTGTCTCATACTTGTATTCGCTTGAGAGCTTGATACTCTATGTGGGACTTGTGTGCCCAAAATCGGGTGTGGGGTATAGCTTTAAGTACCCAAAAATGAGTCTAGAATGTATAGGAACATATAAAGATAACAACACAGCACTGTACGGGAGGAATTGTTTACCGCTGACGGGTAATGGCCTACACATGACGTGTGTAGGGAGCGTCATCTCCCACACCCAACAGAGAGCTGACCAGGGATGTCCAGCAGCTACTTGCAAGTGGTCGCATGCGGCACTTTCCAGGCTTCAGTTTTAGGCGTTGCAGTTCTATTCCGCGGCATATTTTTTGTGCACGTGGTTTATATGTAAAACGGATTATACCATAAAATTGTCAGGTACATAGCGGTGTGAGTGCAGTAATACTTCACTTGTAAGTATAAGCTGAATATCTGTAGTTGCATTGAATATCCACGTTTTAAATTAATATATTTACTGAGTGTTAGCTTGAAATGAATATATAAAGTATTTGCAATAGTTTGTAAGTTGCCTATAATATCTGAAGTCATATAAGTACCTTCCTTATTGGACATTGTTCGTCAGCAACTATGCTCAGAATCATTTCTGATACACGTAGAAAGGCAAACAGATCCCTTTAATTGCGTAGTCACATTTCTCTGCCATCTTAATGCGAAGGTTTGATTTTGTCATCCTATGATGCTCGTCTTGGTAGCGTGGTGGTAGAGTGTCTGCCTCACGTTCAAGAGGTCCCGAGTTCGAATCTCGGTCAGGGTGAGTTACCTGGATACGGTTTTCCCGGGGTTTCCCTTATCCTTCAAGACGAATGTCGGGTAACTCTAAGCTCTATGGACCCTGGGCTCATTTGAGCATCATTTCACCCATTCAATTCATCGTCCGATGTGACTTAACGTTGGAGGACGTAAATTACAAAAAAAAAAAAAAAAAAAAAAAAAAATGTAACTGATGTTTCGAGGGATTGTGCAAGCATTCAATGTGGTGCCAGTAAGATATCCTTAGTTTTGTGTCCACATTATTCTTCATCTGTTAGGGCAGCACTTTAATAGATGCTTTTGTTGTGTAGTTGCTTTCCTGAATTATCCACTCTGATTTTATTTCTATTGTTTTTTAGCGAAACTTGGTGTGACTGAGTTGATGAGGATACAATCCATCAAGGAAAACAACGAAAATATTGCACATAGATTAACTCCAATGGATTACAATATAAAATCTCCAAAAAAAAAAAAAAAAAAAAAAAAAAAAACAACCATTCACCAAATACTACATAGTATTTTAATCTTTAGTGCTATTGTTATAGCACACAAGCGTGCGCACATGCACACACATCCCTATTTCGAGACTCAAACAACAATTACGAATAACCCTAGCTAAAGAAAAATGTCCCCTCCAGGCAGATATTGCACATGGGATCCACATGCTTAGGGATTAGCACACTATTAATAATCACTAAATCTCAGGAGCAAACGAATAGATGGACTTAAGTAATACACATTTTAACAGAACTGTTCAATTACATTTTATTTCTATATATCTTTCCTTTCTATTTGTGTTTTATTTTGGGGAGCAAGGAGGCGGCACACAAGGGCTATTGTTCTGCAGTAGAGAAGCCAAGAGCTGCAACTATCTAGATCCAGATAGCCAAACGTACAAGTGGCGGCCTCGATCTGTATCTCCCGCTACGTGACAGTTTTAATGTTACACGGACTTTAGATTACTCAGTTAATTAGTTAGGTACTATAAACAAATTTTATGATGTTTTTAAAGTTTAATAATGTATATTAGGTCTGCAGTGTTTTTCCCAGTATAAATAAATACGAGCGCGTACTTTTATTTACGTACTAAAAACTGAAAAGCTAATGGGGTTGGTGAGTTGTAATGTATCGGATTCTTGGAAGTGTGGTAACTCTTCACGTGCTGTTTTTGTTTCTTTATTTTTTTAACCTCGACAGGCCAGCAATTGCTAAGCCGGCATCGCATTTTATTTATAGTGTAGTTGCACATACATAAGCAGTTTAGAATTCCACAACGAGCGTGGGAAAAAAGTTATGGAGGGTATTTAGAAGCGAAGATAAAAACAAAAGGTTCTCAAGAATGGGATGCAATAGTTACGTTTTCTAATAGAATATTATGATTCAGAATAAAGAGAATTTTCAAGATATCTGTAGAATATTTAAGATACACATTTTCTCCATGTAGGAATCTTCTATTTATATAAATAAATTGACGTTTGTTAGTCTCACAAAAACTCGAGAAAGGCTGAACAAATTTGCCTAATTTTAATTTAGAAATATTTGTGTAAGTACAGAGAAGGCTTAAAATGTGAGAAAAAGAAATCTGAAGTGATAATGGACCGGTTTATTAACTAAATATAAACGTTCACACGCAAGCTCTTACGAAACACATACACCTTCTTTTATTTTCAACAAACAAAAGCATTACAAAGTAGAAAGATATTTCACCCCTTCCCAAAGTCTTCAAAGCTATTTCACTTATCATACTTTATTAATTAACGTTTATCGTTTGTTATCATGAATGAAACTTTACTGTAGCACGATGATTATACATTTTCAAAATTGGACACAAAATTGATTTCTAACGCACTATAGCACTATAAATATTTGATCACAGAATATTTTCGTCAAATATTGCGGAATCCTTGGATACTTTCTTTAAAATTTCCTTTTGTGAATTTGTGAATGTGAATTGAAATGACAAAATTAATTGAATTTCTTTGTGACTTTGTGAAGTTCGCGGAAACTTTATTACTATGCAAAGGAGAGACTTAGGTCGTAGACGAACTACTTCACTTGCTGACCGCACTCATGAGGAGCGAGCGAGAAGCTTCATAATGGAGGATAGCCCCGAGAAGAGCTCCGCTCTTTTCCTGGCTAAGGTCCGAGCTGGGCGACCGGATTGGTCGCTGAAGTTGGGGCAGAGGCAGATCCCCTGGGTTGCCACTGCCAAATACCTCGGCGTCCTCCTCGAAGGTAGCCTCACCTACGCCCCTCACGTCCGGAACAAAGCCGGACAGGGGCATGCAGCACTCACGCAGTTGTACCCTATACTAAAATCCACCATGCCAACGCACCTCAAGCTACGCCTTTATCGGGCGATTATACCGCCCCTGGTTCTGTACGGCTGCGGGAGAGATCCCGCACCATTTACAATAAGCTAGACTCCCATCCAAATAGCCTGGTGAATACCCTTGGCCGCTACGACCACAGTTTCCTCTCCGCTGACCAAATTACCGGTTGCCCAAAGATGCTTTGGGTAACCAGAATTGAACAGGGCCACATTCCCCTGACTCCAAACCCCCAAGCCCAGAAATGGGCTTGGTAAGTCCCATACCTAGACATTAGTTCCTTTCCCTCCAGCCTGTCAAGCGGACTGTGCTCAGATGCCTCCCAGGCAGGCGGAAGGGCGCAGCTAGCACTGGGTGCACAGCTCTCACGAGGCTATAGCACCCATCAAGGCTAGATAAAAACACTGCCCAAGACAAACGCCTGTGCCACATGACTTTCTTTATACTGCTCAGATAAAGCCGCACAAAGCGGCTAGGTGCTGAGAAACAAACACTCCGCCCAGGAAAAACCTAGACGACTCGTCTCTTCTGCTGGTTTGCTGGAGCGAGAAGCAGCTATGCTAATAGTCGTGTTCGTATGTCAAAATTGCCTTCTAGAGTTCCTGTTTCTTCAGGGGCAGTTGACACTGTTCTAAACCAGGATGACATAGTCAACTATCCCACATAACAGAGGTTTTAAATTCATTAGAACTGCCTGGACTCCCACCTCACAATTTAAAATTAAAAGTAGGAGCAGTTGTGATCATGCTACGTAACGTTAACCAACCACAACTGTGCAATGGTTCGAGACTAAATGTGAAAAAGCTAACGAATAATGTCATCGAGGCAACAATCATCAGGGGAAAGTACAAAGGGGAGGATACATTGATTCTGGTATTGCGAATTGATTTTAAGCATCTACAATTTCTTGTCCGTTTGGCCTTTGCGATGACCATTAATAAATCGTAAAGACAGTCATTGGAAGTTAGCGGAATCAACTTAGACTTTCCCTGCTTCTCTTATGGAAAACCATCATCTTTATATATTTATGCACCACAAAATACAAAAGATATTGTTTATCAGAAAGCTTTAAATTGATTAACTTAACGTATCTGTTTTGTATTAAACTTCACCGCCAATTGCAGAATAAACAAATAATCCGAATTTGGTTTATTTATACAGATAAGTTCAAACAACTTTTACTGGAGGTACGAAGTTCGCCGTGTCAGCTAGTTTTCATATAAAAATGGTTGAAGCTATTTAGAAAAAAATAGAAAAAATCAGCAAAAACATTTTCATGAGATAAGTTTTGGATGAGATTTATTGAGTATGCTGTTAGATTCAATGGCTCAAACGATATATTTCCGAGTAAATGTTAATATAAAATTTTTGGGTGGAATATAATTCTTTCGTTACTTAATATAGATCAACAACAGAGAAAGTAAAAAGAAAAAATAAAGAGTAGTGACAATATACACCATTATTATTAGCAAATCTTGGTCCCTGCCCTGGTAGCAAAAAGTATAAAAGTTACATTTTCCTGGTTTCTAGTCGGAGTTTTAACAGCAAAGTGCAAATGTGAGTATTCCCACGAACTATGCTTTATCGCCGAATAAGACAAGCATTAAACCGTACGTAACAGCTGTAAAAAGCAATTACATTTTAGTACAAAGGTAAAGCATTCCGAGCAAATCTCCGTTTATGAGGACACACAGACCGGAACGCCTAATGCGTCTGACAAGAATTAGAGAGAGACTGTTTTAACTAATTTTTATTCTAGTCGTAGAGAGAAATGTCGCAGTTCTACTTCGTTAAAGAGGATGGCACATGTGTGCATAATAGCATGACTCAATTTAATTTCTTTTTGTATGCTTATGTAGGTAAGCTGAATAATTCCCTTTCACCTCTGCAGAGCAGCTTGTTCGTGTAAAATACAATGACATCGCAGCATCCGGTTTTACTAAAGCGCATGAGCTTCTCAGGCTTTAACCTTCTAAAGAGGATGTACACGCTGAACAAACAAACAGTACATGTACATGTATTATGTAGAAAACTTATCCGATAGCCTTGTTAACGCACACTGAAGTCTACCTAATTGAAAGTTTTCTCTTGTACTACAAACGGATTTTAATTAACGCATTAATAACTGCTACATCTGGTATTTACATTACATTTGCCATTACTCAAATCAAATAACGTAATTTTGAGCACGTGTTTTCCTTACTGACAACTGAGAGAAATGACTAGGCGGTGACATACGAATATGAGGCTTGGTATTCGGGACGTCACAGGTTCCATTCTTACCGGGCCTCTATTCTAACCATGTAAGTATATCCTTTTCTTAGCCAACCCAGGCCGGTAGATAAATATTGAGGTAAACCAAAAGCCCTCCTCCGTGGTTTAGTGGTAACATGCTAGCCTTTCGTTTTCTTGATTGCTGGTTCAAACATAGCGGAGGGCAAAAGATTTTTTCAGAAATTCAAACTTACTATGGCTTCCCTCGGAAGAAAGGTAAAGTCGGTGATCCCCTGTCGTGGATACGCTGTTCTTCCTCCTCTACCTGTCCAGGATTAGGACATGAATCCCATTGGCAACAAAGTGCCGACTGTTCCTATTGGGATATAACTCAAAGCTTTCTTTTGTGGTCTATCAGAGGGCAGTCAATATGTTCTTACCAGATCTTCTTATATTCAAGTATGTGCTGTACTAATTTAGTTTTATGTCTCATATCTTCCCGTCCAACTCTGTATATTGTAAATTTCCTAAGTGGTCTTCCCCTATTCTCATTTCTACACCACAGTTTTATTTTAAATATTTTTCCTCATTACACAAGTTTTGTTACTATAAAAAACATTGGCTTCGACACAGTCAAGAGGAGCCTGCACAATATTAAACGCACTTTTACGCTAAATATCGAACGGGATGCTTAATTAAAGAGTATCGATAAATAATGCCCAGCTCTTTCTACCACGAACATTCTGTTCATTTCTTCTCAACTTTTTTATAAATTTGCGGGTGCGGTGGTTGGTGTGTGGTGCAGGACAGTAGAATTTGTGCTGAGGAAACTTTTCTCTCTGATCCTGGGAGGTGTCCTTGACTTTACATTCAAGAGACCTTCAGGTTGCCGGTGTCTAAGACAGGGTGGCCAAGCAGGGCCAGGATTAGGAGGAGGTTCGATTCGTTACGGACCAGGGCATGAAGTCGTCCAGATCTGATCACCCTTCTGCTCTCCCCATCTCTGTTTTTCGTTAAATAACAAAGGAACCTCTAAATAATATACAGTGGAAGTCCCTTCATCTAACTGGCTTACCCAGCGTAACACGGTAAACTTCGAAAAACAATTTTGTTTTATCTACCTCTCTCCGCATTCTTTTCCAAATTATCATAGGATCATCTAGAGGTTTTAATGAAAGAGCTTCTCCCTTGCCCTTTGAAGCTTAATTTCATAAAGTAGTGAGGTATTGGTAAAAATGTAGAAGAACCTTCCTGATTTTCACCCTAAAAAGGAACATAATATCGACATACACTTCTGATTTCTCCAAAGTCTTCCAGTTACCGGAAATGTATAGCGTGCTCAGAATATTTTAGCAGTGATGCAATCACGCAAATGGTCGAATGCATTTTAGATGGTGGATTATAGTTCAGTTTTTTATCTTCGGTTTGCTCGCATACTTACATGAAGATTATACCGTTTTCACACAATAGTGCCAATATACAATAAAATAGAACGAAATGAATGCTACGATTTACCACTTTCAGGTCACTAAGCTAAAAGTAACGGAAATGACACAGTCATAGAGTCATACCAGTTAATAACTATAACAACCGGTTGTGTAATTTTTTAAGTGTTGTACCAATTTTGCTTCTTTATTCTGCTATTTGGTATACAATAATCATAAACAGAATCATTGTCTTTATTAACCTTAAATGTCTCTCTATAATATTTTGTATTAAATATTCCGGTATATTGGTTCTTGATCTAGAGTACACCACGTCACGAACGCTGTCATATTCAATGAACTTATGGCTGGTACTATGTTAGGTGATCTGTATCGAAAACAGTTGACTAACCTTTGTATCTCAGCTTAATTTTGTAATAACATCTTATTTCAAAATTAGAGGAAAAACGTTTCACAAAATAATGTCTAGATGACTGCTAATGTTTACAAATAGAGAATCATTAAAATACATAGTAATGCATACGCGGGTTCTCCCTTACACGCGAATGAACCGACAGTCGCCAGTGAAATACTCCGATAGAAGCACACAAAAATCCATTACCTATCAACAGATCCCTCATTCATTAAACATACATTTTCTTATTTACTTATCGTAGATCTCAATAATTGGTTCACAATATATTAAGGATATGTGTACTGTTTGCTTTGCCGGTGGTACAGGGTTGGAAACCATTTTTTACAAAATCCTTGTGAGCTGATGTCCTTTCACAGATTAGCGACACACCACCGTTACAGTAGTGTCAGTAGAGGCACCTAACATTTCCACTATAGCTTCGTGCCTTGGCCTCCCGACCGTTTCCTCCATGCTACTCTGTCAGCTAAGCTCCCCCATGCTGTTGTTCCAAGTAGTTCTCTTGCATCTTCAGTTACTGCCTCTATCCATGACTTTGTGGGTCTTCCCCTCCATAATACTTTTGGGGATTCTATAATTTTCCATCCGTTGTAGAAGCCCTGCCCACTTTAAACTCTGGAATTTTACATTGTGCATAAAGTTCATTGTTATAACGGATTCTCCACTGGTTGTTCTGAGTTGGTCCAGAAGTTCTTCTCAACATCTTGCTTTTAAACAGTCCCAGTGCTGATTCTGACTTCTATGTCATGACCCACGTTTCACAGGCATAGTACAGTACACTTCTATTTAGAAGAGTAGATTTATAATATCTAACTTTGGTTTTCCTATACACATTACTAAAATTTAATACTCCCATTAACGTATAATAGGCTTTGTTGGCTGCAGATATTCTGCTTTGCACTTCAGTCCATTCTTCATTATATATCTATCTTCAGGATCAGGATCTATAATAATTCTTCTCACTATTTAGTTAGAAAAATTCTGTCATTTCATCAAATCCTGAAGAAGGCCATGGAGTTTGCAATGGCCGGAAGCTCGACCTTTATTAACATGACACGGCTGATCACCCGCGAAGCCTTGATTACTTCCTTCCTTGTCACATAAATTTAGTTTATTTTTTGTTCACCTTTAACTCCCTTTATTGGTTGCAGCATGCCGAGTGTGTTTCCACTATAGGCTGTACATTTCTTCCCATAATATCTAGGTCATCAGCGTATCCCATAATCTGTAGGCTTTTATACAACAGGATGTTGTTTCCACCAGCTTGTGTTTGTCTAACTGCCCAACGTAGAACCAGATTAAATAGCATATAGATACAAGTCATCTAGTTTTCTCCGTTTTTGTGGTAAATATGTCTGTTTTACCTCCATATTTTCTGACTTGTGCTGATGTGACAGAGGCACCTCCCCGAATGAATAATAGGCAGCAATAAGTGAGACACGGCACCAAAACACCTTTGCTGGTAATTGGCGCCATGAAGTCCCGCCAGACGATGAGTAAAGTGAGGAGGAAAACTCCGCGAGAGCGTTACAATATAACCACTTTATACATCAAGGAAAAGGCCACACATTATGACTGGCACTCATCTGAGCTCTTCAAAGAAATCCACAACTGCAAGAAATAGTATCTGCAGCCACACAGATTTGTTCGCAAAATCGTGTAAGGAAAGCTAGGACATCAAGAGAAATGAGAATGTTTGATGCTCTAAGAGAACAGTGTAGCATCCTGACAAGGAGAAGAGAAACTGACGAAGAATAGAGAAAGTTTGACTAATGGAGGAGGGAATAAAAATAATTATAAATGAAGATAAAATGATGGATAGCGTGAAAGTATAATGACATTAATAGTGATTCCACAGAACAGCATGTGATATCAGGTGTAGAAGAATTAAAATGCACTAGACTATTGTGTTATTCAGTGCAAAATACTGTGTAATTTCTGGAACTACGGTATTTATTTTTGCACTCATTATACAGACAAACGTGAAACAAATATTCCACTCATTCTGATAATTTCATCACGGTGAAATATCAGTTCAAATGTTTCAGTGTTCACAGATTATCGGATGATGAATGAAATATTTGAAAGCATGTTCAAATGAACTGGTGCCATGAAAGAAAAACCTCTGGAAAAAACCTTACCTCAAGTTTAGTTAACCTTCATTCTTAGATAACTTAGGTTAATAGAGATTCGAGCTCTAGTCCTCTTGAATGTAAGAAAAACACCTAACCCCAGATTATGAGGTTGGACCTACATTTTGCCTTGTTTCACATGCCTTTTCTATGGATTAACAACTATTTTCTACTCCTTTACGGCTACAATATGTCCGCATTCTAACTCACAGACTTAGTAAATACATTTCAGTTACTCAACACTTGAAATTAGCAGCTGTTTTATGGCCCATTTTCATTATTTACACTTATGTTACAACCCGAGGGATATAGATCTCTGTTCTAGTGGCAAGGTAAGCTACCCTACTCATTTATTCATGTTGGTCTGAAGTTCATGGCCAGGTTAAGGATAAGAACTTGCTCCTTAAAGTTTGCTCACACATTAGATGAGGACAGTCGAGAAGGTGTTCATTTTCGAAACCAGAATGGGTAGAAAATGCTGAAGTAATATGCAAAATGTACAGTGCGAAATGCTGACTTTTAAGTTTTCAGCATTGTGTGTGTGTGTGTGTGTGTGTGTGTGTGTGTGTGTGTGTGTGTGTGTGTGTGTGTGTGTGTGTGTGTATGTGATGTCACTTTATTGCAACATTGTAAAAGCTGTAACAAATGACTGTAGCATGTCTTCACCACATACTTTTTCTTTTTCTGTGCCATATTTCTAAATCCATGTAATATAGTGTAGTCTACCCAACTCTTATTATATCTGTAATTAACTGAAAGAATTTCAAGAAGCAAATCTTAATCAATAAGTAATATTATGCTCATGTGAAATCAGGGAAGGGAGTACAACTGTGTGGAGTACAACTAATTTGTTCTCCGTGGCACTCTAAAGGAGTTTCTGTAGTACTTTTTAATGACTTAGTTATTTAAGAAATGGAATAGTGAACGATAAGAGTTTATATCCGTAAGAGACACATCGAGAAGTTATTAAGCCGTCAAGATAACATGGAAATGAACCAGCAATATTTGTCTCTAAGAATATACTTTTGATAGAAATTACTGGTATTTCAAAAGATAAATCTTGAAACATAACTGTATAGAAAAAATTACATAACTCACGGAAATTAGTATGTTATTAATATTCCTATAAAGTTTTTAAAAGTAAGAGAAAATCCATGCTCTATTCACGAGCATATCTAAAAGCTTAAAATGTAGAGCCATTAAGCCTTCTGATGATTATGTTATCTTAATATATTAGAGTAACCCTAATTTTCCGTAAATTAAGGAATATATTTTTATTTTCCCCGCTCAAAGCGAACATTCATTAAGCATACATTACCAGTTATTGTTAGCTAAAATGTGAACAACTCGGGAATAAGTTTTGCACCTAATTTACAATTCTTTGTATCTATTATTTTTTGTGGTGACTGTAGTTTTCAGATTTCATTTCTATTTTTATTTTGTATACTCGTAAGTGGTGTTATGCAGTTTCCATGTTCCTCCAACGAATATTCAACTGGAAAACAATTTTCTGCTGGGTGTTTCCTAGATATGATATTATAATACAATGGTTGGGTCTCCTAACGCACCTAATGAATATGTAGGTCTGAAAACGACGTTCCTTGCCAGTGACTCTATGGTACTCGAAACCAAGGCGTGGTAAACTGATCATTACTGTGATGATCTAACGAGTTTAAACAATCTGACACCTGACACACTGCCTTCAAACAAATTATATGTTGCACTGCATTCGTAAAGTACATCGTTACATTAAACTAAACATTATTCTAGTTAAGCAGGTTAAAAGCCTGAACAGATCGTTGTCCCATGTTGCTGTCGCATGAACTTCCGCAAATACGAGGAAAGAGACTTGGCTCTTCCTTATTAAATGATTCATTAGTCGTACATATTATAGTAACGAACCCTGTATCTGTGAGTTCTACCAATAACAGACTTTTTTTGCTATATTACCGAAGTTATATTACACCATTTTGTATTCAAATACAATTCTAAAACGACTGAGCTAATTTTGGGCTATGTGTATATTCACTCATCAGAATTTCAAACGTTCATAGTGTATAAACCCAGTTGAGGACGTTTCCACGTGTAAAATATATATACAAATATATTAAGCGATTAACTCGTGATGCAAAT
Source organism: Mantis religiosa (assembly GCA_030765055.1). Taxonomy (NCBI): domain Eukaryota; kingdom Metazoa; phylum Arthropoda; class Insecta; order Mantodea; family Mantidae; genus Mantis; species Mantis religiosa. The sequence continues at coordinate 44,759 of JAUKNK010000725.1, read as the reverse complement.
CCTTTTTTTAATATCAGTAAATGTATTAACATCGAAACTCTGAACATATACTGTCCCCTGGACTCAAAACGAACATTTTGACAAAACAGAGTATATAGACTAACACGTGTGTCGACCTGTGCTTCTATGAGAAGCATACATCTAAAAAGGCCGATGTGCCCATACCGAACTTCATCTTTTAAACTTCAGCAGGATAAGAATGTTTCAGAAAATCTGCCACTGGCTTCTATTTCATTAAGAAAAAGCAATATTTTTTATTTTCTCAAAAATGTTGTAAAGATTTTGATCATACTGTGACATGCTTAATTTAGTACCCGAAAAACAAATGCGTGTATCTTCAATGTTCTGGAAATAGACGGTTATATATTCATTCTAAAAGAGTTTTCTATGATTGATAAACCGCAAAACATGTGCAAAATCTTAAGGGACAAAATTTTTTAAATGAAATTGAAATGTTTTGAGTACTAAACATCAATAACCCTTGGGCTATTCGTTTATGTCTTATGGATAGTTCTGTACAATAGACACATACTTTAAAAATGACATAGGTACATAGTTTAAATTTATTCCAGTTTTATTTTCTGGATTGCTTAGCTCTCCAATCTTGTATTTGCACTTGACTCATCATCTTGACAAAACATCTAGATTTTGTTGAAGCACACAATTTACGACAAATAAACTGTATTATTACGTTAATCATTTTCGAGTTATTCATTGTTAATTCTTTGAATATCCCAGGACGTATACCGTTATCAAGTTTAAAATTGTTACTTGGCTCCTGATTGTACGAAAAGAAACGAAACTATAAAGTCATCAGATGACGGGAATCTCTTAATTATTCGGTTACCCTCAAATCTTTGAACTCCAAATTCCTTTGTACCTAAAATGAATATGTAAAATTATTCTGCAAACTTTTAACTCGATTTACATTAAGTTTGTGAATCTGCGTTCTATAGACACATGTCTTCAAAAAGGAGATGTTCAGCAGTTTCTGCCGAATTTTTACAAAGACGTCAAAAATAGGACAGCAAAGTGCTTGATAGCCTGGAAATGTTTTCTGGATGTCCATGTCCAGTAATTTTAGAAATCACTTACCTAACTTATATGCGGTACCTTAAAATTAGGATTTTGGATATGCGGAAATGTTGCTGTGTCTTTCCCCAATTTTTGGTCAGGGAAGTTCTGCGAGATTTTTCCTTGTCAGCCCTTTGGTGTAGAGCAGTTCCAATAGTAGCTTTACTTTCTCGTAGGTCTGGCTCTGGCCCAGTAAAAGAGATCTTGGTACGTTACTTGGTAAGTTTATCTGTTTCTTCCTTGTCCATGATGCCACAAATACTACGGCGCAATGGAGTTCGGCTTCCTGGGTGAGAGGGTCATTAGAAGCCATAAAAATTCCCACACAATCCTGGAAATTACTCCACAGGTTAAGAGGAGTGGAAGAGCAGCCTTCAGCTGTTTACCAATATATGTCGTCTCCTCATACATGAAAGTACAGAAAAGTATAGGAAATATTCCTGACAGAAAACTAGCAGCAGTATTTAAGACTAAGTCATAGTAGTCTTTTCTTAAGATTTGTTTTATAGAATCCTGCTCCTAACTGAACGTTTATCCGAAAAATTTTTGTATAAGTTACTACAGGTTCCAAGGTTACTACAGGTTGTGGAGGAACTTTTATTCCATTCACTTATATGTTTAAGGATCTGTCAAAAGAGAATGTTGGTATGACAGCTGGGGGCTTCGTCGCTGTTAGCATGCCTGTATACTGCCAAACTCTGTATCTTAATTATGTAAAAGAGCGGTAAGCTTATTAACATTTTCAAATCAAGTGCAGATGTTGATAAAGGATGCAGAAAAACACAGACATGAAAATGTTTTTGTAGTCTTCCAAGGGCTTGCGTCATCCACCTGGACACAGAATTAATTATGATTCTGATTGGAAGACACGAGCAGGAGTTAATAAACGTAAACAGTCCTTTTTTGTAATTTACATCATCCAACGTTAAGTCATATCGGACGATGAATGAAATGGGTGAAGTGATGCTCAAATGAGTCCGGGGTCCATGGAGCTTAGATTTACCGACATTCGTCTATCAGGATTAGGGAAAACGCCGGAAAAAGCCTTATCAGGGTAGCTCACCCAAACCGAGACTCGCACTCGGGACCTCTTGAATGTGAGGTAGTTACGCCACCATCTACGCTACCGAGGCGGGCGTTAACAGTCATGCCAACGCATTATCCACAGTTAAATCAGCAGTTCTATTCACCTCACCGTTTCTGATTAAATTGTTAAATCATATTACCTAACCATCTAACTTATCTCTGTAACCATTATATAAAATAATCAATAACCTTTAATTTTCAAACCTATGGTTTTAATCAATGTGCAATCAAAGATTATCCAAGTTGATCATTTGCTTGAAACAAATTCGTCTCTTGTATGTTCTGAGTTTAGCTATCTTAATGTTAAACTTAATTACGCGTGGAATTGGTTTGAATTCCAAACAAATTTATTTGTTTATCTAATATGCATGGTCTCACATCTGGCACAATAGTGATGTGATTTAAGAAATTCAAGAAGTAAATCAGTATCTGTTACGTCTTATTCATGCAATTGTTTTAGAAAGTCACATTCAAGATTATGACAAATGTTGGAGTAATTTTGTTATCATTCACTGAATTCATAAAGTTCCAAAAAGGATATGGTTACCACACAGACAGAAGTGGTGCAGTTTGCTCATTTCCTCAACGTTTTATTGCTCTTTGCTGCAAGATTATTAACGTTGAAGCACCTGTCCGGAATACGCTAAAGTTGTGCAGTACGACTGAGCATATAATTCATGTTTGTTCTTTATGGAAGCGCTTTATAGCTCATCCTTGGAACTAACTACACTGCAGCAAGATGTTTCCAGTTTCAAGATATTTCTCATCTGTTTTAGGAGTGTGCCCTTAAAAGTCTATAATGTTGCAGTGCTTTATGTTAGTGTCAATACAAGCTCTTCCACTCTTTACAACTCACATATACATTTCCTGCTACATCACAAGCTTGTTAATGACTTAAGGGTGATAAAAGGTAACTTCTCTTTTAGGGTAGAGGCCAAGCTCGCATGAAAGGAAACTAGATTGCCGCAAAAAGAAAAGAGCTTGCAATAGTGAAGGCAAGTTAATTTAGCAAGCCTCGGTTTTTCTAACCCAAGGTAAACACCGGTCTGCTTGCTAATGGATCATCGCGTTCGTTCCCTCGAGGGAAGTGCTGTGTGGGTGTGATATACTGCACGTCCAGGCTTACATCGGCGCTCTTTATATTTCACGTCCTGCACACATTAGCACACTGCACCTTTGACTGCAAGTTTATCGCAAAACGTTTAGTCATTAGTTACCCGGTGCTGTGCTATTGTGGTCTTCAGAACTGTGTGGTATTAACATCAAGGTCTAATTCCACGTGAGATGTGGCAATAAAACCGCTCACTGAAAAGTATGTTTCGGGCGTTAGTTGGAGTTTTACTTCAGTTACGAGAATATGGCTCATTAATGGAAAAAGCGTATAGCCTATTGTAGTTGTGATTGCAGTATAATAAAACCTCTTTAACCCGACCTCTTTAACCCGGTTGTCCGGATAACTCATACCACTTTTGGAAAAAAATAGTTGTTTATCGTAGTAAATGAGGACTTGTTTTACAAACGGTAATAGTAAATAGTAAAATAGAAATAGTAAATAGTAAATTGCTATTCTCAGTAGGTACATTACTCAAATTCTCTTCCTAGCGAACGAATTTATAACACTCAACCCAGCTCCTTGGGACCAGGCTGGAAGAGCAACTTTGATAAAGTCATGGAAAAAGTTGTGGCCTGATATGTGTGACCTGCCAGGAAACAAGGTTAAAGAAAAAGAAAGAATAGACGTGGAAGAAGAATTTGTAAACAGTTTTAAAACTATGGAGGCTATTACGATATTGATAAAGAACAAATTGACAATTGGCTGCAAATCGACATGACGGAATTTATAAACCGATTACAAGGAAAACAATGCTACTGAAAATGTTACAGTGTTACTGAAAATGAAAACGAAGATTATTTAGATTCAGAGTGTGTTGATGAACCAGCTGTGAATATGACACACGCACAAGAAGTAACAAACAAAGAGATGTCTTATTTGGAGAGCCATGCCAAAACATTGCCAAATGAACTTTGTGGCGATATTCTCCATCTTAATCTCTCTCCATCTTAATCGAGCCACACGTTCGGGAGCCATCTTTGTGGCGTTATTCCTCCACTCGCAGCAGATAGAATGCACGCATGCCCTTTGGAAGATCCAGGTCGAGATTTGATTAAATAAGAGTCATGAGATCTGTTCTCAGGAGTAGATTTTTTGGTGACAGAAATTAAATTTTGTATGACTCCAATTTCGTAATATATTATTTAATTGTATGATCTGGATTACAATTCACTGGAACTTTCTTTCTTAATCAGTTACTGTAGTTTACCTCCAACACATCGATAAATCCTTATTTTTAAATTAATATAATTACTATTAATTACTTAAAATTCCTCTTCTATACGACCACTCATTACTATTACGAATACTAAATAACTCTTTTTGAAGGTTATTAACTTTCCGTTATAAAGCATTTATATTCAACGCGACATTTTTCCATCGTCATGAAACAAGACTAAATAATATATATATCAAGATTATTGATTTTCCGTAACTATCGTTGCTCCTCTATTAATTTTGTGATTGGCCGATGTACTGCTACATCACCGCATTACGTAATACAATTATTACTACGGCCAATCATAAAATTACACATATTTTGTTTTTAATATTGTCATTACATGGCCTACTAAGTCATACCAGAATACAATATTCATATAAAAAGTTCTAGCTAAAACATATCGTTACAACTTCTAATGTTAAAGTGGAAGCGAGACCACGCTGTTTCTGCGGGATACACTAAACTGAGATAGAAGAAGCTCACTGCTTTTTTTTTTTTTTTTTTTTTTTTTTTTTTTTTTTTTTACTACCGGCTAGTTTGTAGATATATTGTGTATAGTACAAATACATAGACAATTAAAGTGCCGCGAGTGTATGGGTTTTTAGGTGGTCACTACTCTACTTTGTGGAAGAATGGCAAAAGGAACCGAAGAAAGCCCTGAAGTTATTTTGTCCAACAGAAATCTCACATACTGTTCCTGGAGTCGGAACTTATTTGGACAGTCATCGGCTACACTCAATACCACACACTTTCACTTCGGAATCAAAATATTTTCCGAGCACTTCAAAGACGCTCTATCTTCAAGTATTCATATCTAATGTGTTTAACCTTCAGGAAGGCTTATTATTATTCCTTTTCAGTAGGACGGCTATATAACCGGATATATTCTTTGTCAACAACACATGATATGCAAATGTCAAAACCACTTGTCGGATTACATCTTCTTTTCCAGTTCCCTTCTTCAGATGTATATGAGAATGCTTCATAATAAACTGTCACACACAGCCACACACAGAACTCCCTTTCTTTGTTAACATGTTTCTGAGAATAAGGCGCACAGTAAAGCTTTGAAGAAAAACTAATTGGTTCGCGTGGGGAGATCTGTCCGACCAATCTCTGGCTTGCATGTTTTCGTAATGCGATATTTACTCTACTTGTTAGTATAACTAGCTCCAGAATCTTACAAGCGAGTCCTTAAGGAGGCGAAGCGGAAAATATTCCTTCTACAATACGCTCCTGTAACGGCTCACTTCTATTACTGCAGAGCACAGGGTAAGTTGTACAACCGGGAGCCCGAAAAGTCACGCAATTTCCTTTTGCAAGATCAGCAAAGAAAAACTTAAGGGTTCTTTCCAGCATAAACTTGTTGTTACTTTTGCCTTTAGGATGCCTAGTGACGCAGGAAGAACTTCTGTTTAAAGTCGTGAGCTACCAGACTTTCAGCTCAAAAATTGAGAACTTAAAAGCATTAAGTGTACATTAAATGTGTATGTAAAATAAAACTCAAGAACTTGGCGGTTGAAAATGTAAGGAAAGGTTAACGACAACCTACTGGGAAGTCCTGCGCCGTGGCGTAGTGGGCTAAGGCATCATACTTTGGTTCCCTGCCACGAAATGCGGTCCGGGTTCGATGTCACCCCTGGTGGTGCGAATTTTAAGTCCCGGTTATCAAAGCGGTGTTCACTCAGCATCTTGAGCAAATTGAGGAGCTTGCGATAGGTAAGCAGCCCTGGCCAAGAAAGCCAACAATTCCGGCTGGGGGTGCCGAGATGCTGATCACATCTCCCCCCCGTATCAGTTGGATGATCGCGCACCTCTACCTTGCGTGAGGCCGGCAATCGGATTGGTCACACAATGGGTTTGTTTTTGTTTTACTTGGACTTAACCTTAAACGAACTATATTCCTAAGAGCACACCTCTTATCTACTTCATATCAGTCGAGGTAAGCATTTGTACCACTGGTTTCATTACGTTTCCTTCTAAGTACAAAAGAAGGAAATACAGACAAACATTTAACAGCTGGTCGCTATGTGATTGCACCGACATTATGGTCTCTTTGTATGACCAAGACATGTAAAGATGAATGACTTCCGTTTGAGAAAAGTTAAACAAAAAAATTAAAACAAATAAGAAGGAATACTTGCACCATAAAAAATGTACCTCATAAACTGTGTGTTGTAAGCAGACCTACATAACTTATGCAGTACTATTTTATCTATCACACACTGTATAACAGTTGTGTGAGAAAAGTCATCTCCGAGGGTGGTCTGAAGAGTTCTGGGCCTGATGGTGAAAATCGACAATTCATGCTTTTAAAGAAGTTTTATTTTTCAACATAATCTCCTGTAATATCCATGCATGTGGTCTAACGCTGTTCCAATGCTATTATTCCCTCTCTGTAGTGTTTCTCTGCAAGTTGTGCAAATTACCCATTTACAGCCGCAGTTGCCAGCTGCTTCTTCGAAAGGCGCCTACCAGCGAGGAATTTACTCAGTTTTGGAAACATATTGAAGTCCGAGGGAGCCAAATCTGGCGAATAGAATGACTGTTCCAGCTCTTCATAGTGGTGATCTCTCAATTTCCCCATTGCCAAAACACTTTCGTGGCCAGCTGCATTATCCTGTTGGAAAATATTTTTTTTACCTCGGATCTGTTTTCACGAATGCTTGCATTCAGTTTGGTTAGAAGTTGAGAGTAGTATTCACCAGCAATGGTTTTACCTTTTTTCAACATTATCAATCAACAAAATTCCTTTGGCATCCAAAACATTACCGCCACGATCTTTCCCGCATTGGTACCATCCTCGCCTTTTTTGGAACTGAAGAACCAGCTCCTGTCCACTGCCTCGACTGTTGCTTGGATTCAGATGTGTAGTGATGAATCCATGTTTCATGCATTGTGACGTATCGGCACAAAAAGTCACTTCTGTTCTTCTGAAAATGCGGCATGCAGTATTCAGAAAGTGTCGTGCGAATGCATTTGTTATCCACAGAGGGGATACGCGGCACCTATCTTGCGCAAAGCTCTTTCATGTTTAATTCTTGGTCCAAGATGTGACCAATACATTCCTTTGAAATTCCAAGAGCATTAGTAATTTCACACACCTTTGTATGCCGATCTACAAAAATCATGTCATGCACTTTTTCAATGATTTCCGAAATGGTTACAGTTTTTTGGACATCCTTTGCATTGATCGTATTGGATGCTTTCACGGAAACGTTAAAAACGGCCATTCGTTTCTTCACAGTGGAAAGTGAAGGCGAAGAGTCACGATACACATTTACAATCCGCAAATGAATGTCTGCCTCACATTCAAGAGGTCCCGAGTTCCAATCTCGGTCAGGGTAAGTTACCTGGATAAGCTTTTCTCAGGGTTTTCCCTTATCCTGAAAGACGAAATGTCGGGTAACTCTACGCTGTATGAACCCTGGGCTCATTTGAGCATCATTTCGCCTATTCCATTTATCGTCCGATATGACAACGCTGAAGGACATAAATTACAAAATAAATAAATAAATAAATAAATAAATAAATAAATAAATAAATAAATAAATAAATAAATAAATAAATAAATAAATAAATAAATAAATAAATAAATAAATAAATAAATAAATAAATAAATAAATAAATAAATAAATAAATAAATAAATAAATAAATAAATAAATAAATAAATAAATAAATAAATAAATAAATAAATAAATAAATAAATAAATAAATAAATAAATAAATAAATAAGTAATTAAGTAAGTAATTAAGTAAGTAAGTAATTAAGTAAGTAAGTAATTGAGTAAGTAAGTAAGTAAATAAATAAATAAACAGACAGACAGACAGACAGACAGACAGACAGACAGACAGACAAACAAACAAACAAACACACAAACAAATAAATAAATAAATAAATAAATAAATAAATAAAATAAATAATCTTTTCCGAAGAATTTTATCACAGCACAATACTCGAATTTCTCTGTTTTCAAAGCAATGCGCACTTCCATTGCTTCAAACATTGTCTACAGTCAACTATTGCGTGGAATGACTTGAAATGTTACATAGAATATATTAACATGTGTACCAACGTAAGGAAGAAAAACTCATGCAAGTAGTGCCGCGATCTGTGGGTGAGAACTTTTCACACCACCCTATTAGAATAAAGAGAACTGTAGAGAGGGGATTATTTCCAAATATACATTTTATTTCACATTAATTTGTTTAAAGATATTTGACATTAATCAACAGTCTGGAGCTTTAAGACAATTAAAATTTCCGAAAAACGTTCCGTGTAAAGATTAGTGCGGTTGAGAGATAAATCTCACTGTTACGTACTTCGAAGGTGTAACTTTCGTCTTTATTTCTGCGTTCCATGTTATTTTGGGACAAGAAAGATTCTGTGAAGCACATCTAACGCTACTCCACGCTGAACGGGATCACTCAAGGTGGTTTGGTCTGGGCTCGCATTCGGGAAGTCCGGGTTCGATTTCCGTGGCCAACCAATGCGACCCATAGCTTAATTACATCATCTGGTTGCCTCTTTCAGGGAAGAAGTGTCGGCGGGTGTCTCGGCGCTGCATGGCAGGATAATATGCTCATGGTAAACAATTTCTCCTTCGGTAGGACGGTTTCTGGTCTCCCGGCTGAGCTGGTGGGCCGTTTCCGGACCGTTTCCGGGTGAGTACCGGTTGGCCTGTCGAAGGAATGTTTAACTGGTAGAGTGAAGGAACCTTGCCCTCTGCGCCGTAGTGGTTCCTTGGATCGTACACCCACTCTCACCTCCCGCCACATCCTTGCTCCCGGAGATGAACTACTTGGGTCATAGGTACAATGGATCAAGACTACTCGCAGTGCCTAATCCCTCCCGTACCGTAATCCAATCCAATCAAACGGTACTCTACTAATGAGAACCTGGGCAACTGGCTTGTAGTGATTTTATCGTGCTGTTCAAACGTTCACCCCGATTTTATCTTTATTGATAATAGCATCTCAGATAACGCACTGATTATTCTCGTAACTGTGAGGGGGGTACTGGCGCGCTTCTCGAACCTGTGCTAATCACCAATGGACGCACCACTTCAGACAATGGTATGCGCAGGAATTACAAATAACAGATAGATATTATATCCACGTGGGGGTCGTTATCTGAGACGTTTCTATAAACAAATATAAAGCCAGGGTAACCTTTTGAGTAACACGATAATACCCCTGGATATCCTAGTCATATTTTGTGAGATCCAATTACTTTAATTACAGTCAAAGAACATATTCATTAACAACTAACACCTGCGCTCCATTTTAGTCTTTTTTTCTGCACGTCAATATATTTTTCTGTAATTGATAAAACCCTTTTAAAGCAGATAAATAATTTAAACAATTAATAATACTCTATTCTATATTTTGTACTGCTTTTAAAGTGTTTTAAATAAGTAAATGGATGATGTATATTCTTAGGAAGCCACTTCATCTGACTGGATTGAAAGTGCTTTCTACTGGAATAAATAGTGATGTTTTAAGATCAGGAAAGGCATGAACACCCTGATTTTTTATGAGTTAACAGTAGATTATGTACAGTGTTTATACATGTTTTTAAAAAGGAGTGTCTGTGTAATATTTGATAGATATTGTCCTTGCTTTTAATACCCATTAATATTTATTTAGTCTTGACAAACATTTGTTTATGAAATATATATATATATATATATATATATATATATATATATATATATATATATATTGGTTCCAATGTGTGAAGAAAGCATGTTGTCTGATTCACTAAGCGTGGTTTTTTTTTTAATTTGACTGCAAAATAAATTAAATGAGTTGGCCGTACGTTTCTGTCACAAAGCGGTATTGACATTTCTTCATTACTGTGCGTCAGTGGGTTAAAGCGTTTTAGAACGACATATTAATTAACTAATGGTATGCTAATTTACATTCACCATCAGTAAATATGCCCATGTACATATATACTTGCAGGAAAATAAAGTAGATTATGTGGTTGCTATTTCTGGGTAATACGGCTTTGATTAACTTCAATCACTGCTTGCATACGTTTTTGTTTTTAATTTCAGTGTGATAGTTATTAAAAGCTTAATGCATATGCAGTGCTCAGCTGTCATTATAAATCAAGTCCTGAATAATTACCCAGTCAGTTTGCTATCACAACTGATTGTGAGGTGGTGTCAGATACTTCCGGTTAAGTATGAAGTACTTTTATTCATAAAAATGAGTTAAGCTGATTTCAAATTTTCATTTTCTGCATAAAAATTAAAATGCCCCTGCAGGAAATGAAATAATCTTACCGACGTCCACGACATCGTCGCCTCGTTGTTCAACCTGATACAGATGAGGAAGGAAACGATGGTAGAGAAAATGGAACTTCCCCAGCATTCGCTTGACGTCCCAGAGAAAACACAAACCCACGAAAAACCTAAGTCCGGGGTGATCAAACCCACGGCATCTCAAATGCCAGCCTAGCTTGTTAGTTTGAGCCATCTCTTTCGGGTCTGTTTAATGTAATCTTCCAGGCTTCAGAAAAAGTTATTCTTCCACACTAGCTGCACATAGCAGGAAGGGAAGGAAAGGCGTTCAGCTCCTCTGGTTCTAACTTTGAAGTGGTGAACCTTGACAAATCGCTACCGTAAGTGACCCAGAAACCCCCACAGTGGTTCTCTACCTCACATAAAGGAACAGGAGAAATACGTGTGCAATTCCACATGCAATGGCAGAGCAATGATAGCAGTTTGCTGGCTTTAGAAAACTAACGACTAGGTCAGTGCTGGTTCTAACTTTAACACTAGATCCTCATAAATAGCGACTTGCTCCCTAGATGGTCCGTGGGGCGTTAAATGCTCAAAATACGGCGACAGCTTCAGTTAGAGACGTTTACTACCCTGCTCTTCAGGAAATGCAGATCTTCTAGATCGAAGTTATTCCTGTGTTTTGGTGGAGAGGACAAGAGGACAGTAATCCATCGCATGCTGTGGTTAAGTATTGTCGGCTTCAAACATAAAAACTATAACACTAAGCGCAATTAGTATTCCTAAACTAAAGTTCTAACTCTCTTATTTTTAAGTTATCACCCACATATACCAATGTTTTAAACATTTTAAAATGTCGCATTGATCACGGATGAGCTGGCTATAATACATCTGAGTATTATACCCATTTAATAAGACCAGTAAGATGCAACATGAATACATCGTATTGGAAAATATCCCATAGCTTATTCAAAGGAGCGTTTGGCTTAGGCCTCGAGGACTCGTGCTGTCTGACCGCAGCCCATTCACTAACTTGTACTGATAACTATGTTTAGTAGGGGGAACATACGGGAAATAAACTCAATCCATTCTGAGTTCTCCAGGTCTGATATAGTTCATATGCTCACGGAGGTACTACAGGAGGATGTTATACAAAAATGAAAATCCAGAAGTGCGACCGGCCCTTCACACTCAGGACTCAGAGAGGTACTGCCTCCTTAGCTGTCTGGAGGAGCCCTACCTCCCTTAGAATAAAAAGTGTCAACAGTATATTAATTGACCCATTTAAAAGTTGTGGCCATTCATGCTTTATCATCCTGTATATTAACAACACGTAAATTTTCAGATGAATTTTGATTAATATATTAAGTCCATGGAAATGAATTGTCACTAAAAAACGAATAACGATTTATTTTTGGTGACACCAATTAAATACTTTTTATAATAAGGATGAAACAGAGAGACCATGAACCTGACTTTGTCAGCAAAAGCTAAACTTCATAGCAACGTCCAACATTCTAGTATTTTTAGTATGCCAGAGAAAAAATAGCTTATGTTTCAGTGAACGATGTTTAGCTGAAAAATCCTCTTTATGGATGTCAAATTCTGCAATATAAATATAACCTATAGATTTATAAATTCACTCAGCTATAGCGGAGTAGTTAGATCACTTGGCTCTCATCGAGGCGGTCCGGGTTCGATCCCAGACGACCGCAAAGTGGGATTTGTGGTGGACAACATGGCGCTGGGCAGGGTTTTCTCCTGGTCCTCCAGTTTCCTCCGCCAGCATTCCAACAATTGCTCCATAGTCATATTTCCTATCATTCTTTTCACCCTTATTTCACACCATTCCTTCAACTTCACACCAGACATTGGGCTGCACTCATCCTGGTTTTCTATCGGATCCAAAGCTTCGGTTGCTTAGGCCCGACCTTAAGGGATAGAGGAACAAGAATCCCCTTATATCTGATACAACTAGAGAAGAGGAATATGCATAAAACGTTGCATAGTAAATATCAAAATTGTGTGTATGATTATTTTATACTCCACGTCATTAGCGTTGGCAAGTGGAGTTTTCAACTATGGATTAATGACGATTTATAGTATATTTTTACCTTATTCCCTCACGTTCTCTAGTATTTTACGCTCGTTTTCTTTTTTATATATCATTGTATCAACATTATAGAATTCGTTTAGCTAAATAAAAATCAAAGGCGAATAATTGCATGTAAGCGGTAATATGTCCTAAGGAATACAACGAGTTTCAGTCCTTTCTCCTTCCTTACATATTTCAGAACTCATTGTAACGTATTGCGACATAAGTATAAACATATTTGTGATACATTGTAGTACTTTATTTCGTTGTATAGTAATAACATGTTTAATGCTGGGGTAATTTATTGCTGCGGATTGATAATTTTATAAAGTTTCACCCATATGGTTGCAAAATATAATGCTATTAATTAATTTTTATAGCTGACATTAAACATATTATCTGTGTAATGAATACATATGTATTATATGTACTGTGTCCCTGTTGCAGCATCCAGCACAAGAAGTTGTCTGTGAGCCTCATATCTTGAAGGTTCCCATGTACGTCCTTGGTATTTTTTTGGATATTATAAGCCCCATAAGTTCGTTCTCAAGGGTTTAAGAGAAGACTAGAGTGAAAATAAAATTTTATTTAGAATTGCATGTAAGATGCTGTAATTTGATGTAGTCGTTTCTGATATCAACGTAAACGGTATCAACTATGACCTCTCGCAACAGTTAAAGCTATAAACAGCACACGCTATTTCAAATATTGCTGCAGCTGGTACGAGTAACACTTCTCTCATAAAGCGTATTATTCGAATGAACACCTCTGCTCCCGCAGGGGCTACCATACACCTGATACGAGAGATAACAATGACATCGATAAATCTCGCGCCTCGGGCCTCACCGTTTGTTGCCGACACCTAAACACAAAAAAATTCTCTCGAAACTACTGTTTCTTTCATTCCTCTTAAACATTCCTTTAAGCACGCGTTATTAAAATCGGAATGATCTTACTTTCACAATTTTTCTCTTCTCTTGTTTGCTTGTTGTTAATCGAAATAAACTAATTCCACATAAACAAAATATATTAGATAAATCGGTAAGCAGATGGGATAGCTCTGAAATGTCATGCTACTTGCCATGGCACTAGAAAAAGAGAAACAGCGTCTTACAATTTGAAGAAAACTATGAGTATTAAAAAATACAGACCAATAACAAAAGTGAATGTTAGACGTAGTTAAAAGCCCAAACATTTTCAAACAGCGCCCTTCAGCGAGATCTACGTTTTATACCAGTAAGATTTTATATGTCTTACCTGTTACCTGTTATAGTGAAGTCATTCGGAATGGAAAGCACTTAGCAACAAGAGAGAATCTAATTACATTGTTTGGCATTAATTGCTAACTCGTGAGCTACATATATATGTTGCTTGGAATAAAATATCCTTGGCATTTGCATCCAACTATCTTCTACTCCAAGTAGAACAACGAAAACATTTTTCACAAACATCCTATTTTATAACTCCTTGCACAAGCGCAGTGATTATTCAAATGATGCTTAATCTTTAGGCAATTTATGAAATAAAATTAGACAATATTTACAGCACAATGTTCTTCTGAAGAAATTAGATTTTAAGACAATAATAAAAGTTTCTTGAGTGTCAGCATACACAGACGCATATATATAGATTTTCTCTCTTTGTAATATTAGGGACATTAAATTTATCAGAACTATGTAACATTGTACTGTCCAATAAAATAAGACCTGAAACTTTCCTGGCGACGAAAATGTTCAAGATATTCTTGGGCTTCAAGCCTGGTGAACAGGCGTTACGTCTCACCACGCTTCACAATTCTAATAAATTTAATATCTCCTAAAATTACAAAGAGATAAAATCGATGTGTTTGCAAGGTAATCTATTAAACCACTCAATTAATTTCTATTATTGTATTAAAATATGATTTCTTTATAAGAATTTTATCTCATAAATTGCTAAACGATTAAAAAGCTAGATTGAAACGGCTAGTAACGGATTCACTTCAGTAGAGCTAAACCAAATGTTCTGTCATATGATTTACTCCACGTGGAGAAGACACCCTATATCTGATTGGTTACTTAACTATGAATTGATTTATGCTTGATGAACTCTACTCCAGCCAATGAAGGATGAGACTACAGAAGAGATGGCAGTACACAGCGAGTACTGCAGGTTCTTAGCTGCTATGTCAATTAAATTATGAAATACACTATACACTCGGAAGAAATAACTGCAAAAGCATAGTATCAGTAGAAAAGTGTAAAGTGCCAAATTTATGAAAAGAAGTTATAGAAAAATACACTCTATAGTACAGTGTTTTAATTATCTATTCCTCAAACTCTTTAACGTTTCAAATAAGAGTTTCTTATCATACATTTTTGCCAGATTCGTGACACTTGGAATTGTTTGGTGCTAAAAGAAATTTACACATAAACTTTTATGAAGGATGCAAAGACCCGTTTAGCAGCTGCTTCCTCAGCCATTCACCACAGAACTGCATAAAATATTCTTTAAGCTTAATCTATTTCAGGTAAGGGATCATGGCCTTTAATTCCTTCTTTTTTCATCTGTAATTGAGCTTATTGAAGAACGATATTTCAAGATACCCCATTGAATGTTTCTTACCTGTTTTCCTTTTTTGAGGTCTTTTACCTTACGGACACTTTCTGTCTTTGTAGGTATAATACTATTTTACTGATAAACTTTCTACATTTAACGCTGACTGCTTTAGAAATGTTCAGATTTTTGTTTGTGATTCTCACCTGTGACAGCTTTCATATTAAAAGGTTTGAACTGCTCAGGTAAATTATTTTGAAAGATTTAACAACCTTTGCTTCCTCGACCATTTTGCAATATCACTGGGTAATGCCTCCCTCATTGGCTTCCTTCGCTCTAATCAAGGCAAACTCAAGAGACACAGTACAGGAAGCTGTGTTCACTAACAATAAACCGTTGTTCTACTCTTGTCATCCCATTTGCCACCATAAAAATAAAAGTATATATCATCATTCGATTGTTGTTTTGTAGAGGATACTGAAGATATACACAATCAAGAGCAATCATATATCATTTAGATTTCTCAGCCGGTGATGGGCTTATCTTACCAGCGGTGAGGGAGAGTTCTTAGCTGGCATAGGTCGTTTGGGTGTTTCATAGGTAAAACCTACAATAAACCTTCAATATTTTCTGTTCACCTCTTAATGTTCCACTACCATACTTCGTCTTCTACCCATGTAGTTTTCAGCTGCCCTAACATAAATATACACATCATATGTGCATAAAATGGTTTAAAGAAAACCTATACGTATATAACATTTAATTTATATGGCAATGTATGATTTCGTATGGCATAACATTATGCAGTACTTATACACATACATTATAATTTGAAGAGCAATAATTCACAAAATAGCAGAGAATGATGACACCAAAGAGAACCACAAACAATTGAATGACACACTGCACCATACTTAGGACATCATAAGGGTATTTAGCACTATTGCCATCTGGTGGTGGTACTTCTAACCACTTGCAAATCTCAATGGACTTTAGCCCATTTTACATGCAATGCTCCTCGATATTCTGCAATTTTCAAAACACTTATCACATTTGACGTGTATTTGGCACTTTGCACCTTTAAACTATTAAGTACCCAAATATAAATGCACCTGTTAAGAAATGGAAGTTATAAGCATGTATAAGCACTCACCAGTTTAACATACATTTTACACAAAATTACGAAACACACTACACTCGAACGAACATCTAGAAATCTAAATACAACTACTTACGAAAAGAAACAAAGTAGGCTACTTCTAAATGATTGACAATTAAATCTTGTTAGAGAGGAGAAAGGAAGACATAGACATAGAAAAGACAAAAATACTGCAAACATGTTACAGACGTAATACAAATGGAACAGAGGAACCACTTTAATGTGAGAGGAAGAAAAAGTGCTGCGGAAGAGACAGGAGAGCTACGAAATGAAGATACACGACATGTTATATACAACATGGAGACTGGAAGACAGAGGTGGTATCTACCTTAGGAATCCGAGATCTGCTATTTACTCCAACTAAATTTATATGCCCTAAGGGCGTAGCTAAAACTAAGTTAAAATTTATGATAGGGTATTTCTATTGTTTTGGAGCAAGACAGTATCTTTACCATGAAGGCTTTACAGGAAAGCTTCTGGCAGGTACAATCCGGCATTACTCTCTTGAAAACTGTCCTTTCTTGATTATACATGCGATCACTCACGACTTGTATTTATATTTTATATATCAAACTGTATGAGAAATTTCATACCATATTATATGTTTAGATTCAAAAATATCTCTGTTTAAATCACCTTATTGCTGGAATAAAACACAGCAGGAAAGTATGTAAGGAAAACCGAGTTTCTACAGATTGACACTGAGCCCCAGACGTAAAAGTGTAATGACATTCACTTGTTCTAGTTTGTTAAATTATCAATTATAATGTGAATGTTATTGGGAGCCATTGCACTTCTGTATTAGTGTAATCAATTATTGCTGAAGCTTAAACACACGTTTTCCACATGATATGATTCTGAAACGTGAAACAGAATGGTAATGGAGTCATTGAATAAATTAGAACTTACAATAAAATAAAGTATTAATATTTTATGAATTTATATTAAATGCTAAGAGATTGTAGGTTTGGTAATAGATTAGTGCATTATGGCTCGGGGTAGATGAAATTAAGTACGATAAATAGCGATGCCTTGTTTCGTAGAAGTCGTGAAAGTATCCAAGATTGCCAGATTATGTATGGAAGGCTAGCTTAGGATTCTTTGAACGTGACATAGGATTATTTAGAAATGTACAAATGGACTTTGGGTTGTAAGACAGAAAACTTCATAAAAGTAAAAATGAGGTGGCAACATCGGATTGAAAGCTAATAATGGAGGATCTTAAAGTCATTATCCAAGGAGAGGTTATTACAAGAATTTTGAAACTCAATAGCTGATTCTTGGCATAATCTAAGACATGTGGAGGCTGATCGATTTTGGGATAAAACGTAGCTGGTAGACGATTAGGCGCTATGGAGGCAAGATCGCCTCTACAGCGGAACCGCGTGTTATCGCCTGGTAGATGAATCAAACCTTTAACACCGGACACTCATGTATTAGTTTCCATTAGTCACCAAATATTGTGATAAAGTGAATACTGTTCATTAAACCTTTCCAAAACAGAACCCCCTTTCTTTGAATAATACACATCTACGCATACCCTAAGATAGCTGTCTCCACTAAAGTGCGAAGAAAATATTACCGCTTCAACTTGGAGCTGCATTGTAGGACAGCATTACTCTTTCAATCGTCAAAATGGAAGTTTATGGACTCGTGAACAGATCATTGAGTTCACATTTTAACTCATAAATGGCAAATTCCAGGGAGATTATATCATAAAATGGAACAGTATGTCTCTCACGTAGAAAACAGACCATTGGTAAAGCTACAAATTCATTTTATAAGGAACATTTTAAACAATTATTTGCAAAGTACAATTTTCTAGGTAGCTTACAGCTGGTAATGGATATTAAAGTGACTTGTACTTACTTAGAGAAGAAATATCACTTACACGCTTGATCAAGGACAAATTCAAAATGAAATGTTTCCAAAGACAAATTAAGCAAAATTATGCATAACTTTGTATAATCATGTGTGTAAAGATTTCAAATAAATTACCTTCCCGCAAGACTGCATTAAAGTATAGTACCACTGTGACTCATAAAAATTAACTTCTGTGACATCGATGTATGCTTCAAACCTAATATTGCTCATTATTAATATCTCTAAACTGTATTACCTATACTTTACAATGTTTTATATTCCTTGAACATTAAACTGAAATATAGTAAACTTTTTAAATAAGTAACCCTTTAGAGAGCATATTTGCTAAAATATTTGTAGTTATGGCAAAATAAAATTTTTGTTCCAATTTATACCAGAAATTTTGTTACACACTCTGTGTATTAATTTGTAAACTTATAAATTATACAGAACTATCCATATAAAGCTAAATATTCTTGAACACTTACAATTGTTTTATTTCTGGATGATGAACTTGGGTAAATTTAAAGCTACAGTTACCAGATTTGTTGGGGCAGCATTTCACATATTTCATTAATTCGTTACCGATATTAAACTAACCAGTTAAAGAGCGTTAAACAAAGAGAGAGAGAGCATCGCCTTCTGAATCACTGAAACAATGAAATAAATTTATAATTTCCCCTCAGTTTCGAAAAGAAGTTGAGCTTCTGAAATTTCTATTACGGATTGCCCTGTATAACATCATATCAAAATAAATAACAGTTGTGGGCAAAGCACGTCCATCACAGTGGCTTTCTATAGAAAATATCATGCTGGTATTTGATTATCACCATGGAGACTGTAGCAAACCAAGCTCCAGTGATCAACGCTTGTTGCCTTTCAATTGAAACTGATTGGACGGAGAGATGTGGCGTCCGTCATTCTCCCACTCTTATTCCTGTGTCAGCCAGCTTTCATTCTATTACGGCGAGATCCATTCCAAAAAATACACGCTGGTACATCTTATGATGAGAATACGTTCATCATTGTATCGATTACTTATAAAACTAAAAGTATGATGTATTGCATTAGTATGGCTTTCTTCAACCACCAACAATCTTCACATCATTCTCACGAGAACTTATTTATCTACCGGCTTCAAATTAGTTGAATTAAAGCTTTAGAAAATTAGCTTTATCACACATCTTGTTGTATGTACAAGTGGAATAAACGAAGACAAATCGCTAGTCAGGTTTCAGAAACTAGTCTTTGAAATTCCTTTTATTTACGGGAAATTTGTGAGAAATTACTGAATAGCAATAGCAGAAACTACAAAATGTTAAAAATGTCAAACTAGGAGGTATCCCGGAAACTTCCGATTTCACGATGTGATTTAAAGGTCTGCATTATTTTGTAGTACATTTTTACCTATTGCTTGTGATTTACAGTTTGTTCAAAACTTCAAATTCAAATGAAGAAAGTTTCGGGGTTATTCCCGAAAGTTCAAGATGTGATACCAGTTTGAGGATAGAAGAATTTTACGGGCTCAGGAGCCGTAGTCTGATGGAATTGGAACATCCATACGTTTCGTTCACTTCTGCGATGAACACCAGTGGTGGCGTGGTCTGAGATTTCTGGGTGAAGTTTCAGTCACACATGAGCCCGGAAAATTCTTCTATCTTCAAATTAGACACCGGCCGTGAAAGCTTGCGATTATTCATGTGATACCAGTTGTTTAAAACAAATAGGAAACATTCAAAATGCCTAATTTTATATTATGGGGTGGGGAGATTTTTTGGAAAAACTTCCTGTCGCATTTTTGGAAGATATTGAATGTAAATATCAATTTAGGCAATTATTGCAAACGTCGTTATTTAGTTATGGTTTTCTCTCTAACTCTCTTTTACAGAGGGAGGAAACAAGGGAGAGAATTAGGGAGGGAGAAAACGAGAGGGACAAATGGTGCACATACGGAATTTCTTTTCTAAATGTATTTTCTTATTCAGAGAGTTTCAGCGTAGGCATTTCAGATAAAATCAAAGCATCAAAATTTTTATACAATACCATACTTGCTCTACTTAGGTAAGTACGTAGGAGATCAAGTAAAATATTTACAAAAACGTTAATATATTCAGTCGAGTAATGCATTGAATATCATTGAAATAAATACAATTAAAATAATGTATGCACAAAGAAATGTGTCCATTAAAAATTAAAGAAAGATGACAAGTATTTTACTATATTTTAAAGGCATAATAAATGAATTTCTTGCAAACATCCAAATAAGTTTATGTTTTGTATGCTAGATCAATTACCTAGGAAGGAAAAGAAGAATTAAAAATTTGTTATTACTTTCACTGGACTATAGTTATATTTTGGTTTATCTTTCTCCCTCCGCAAAACTAGTTTTCAAAACCCTATGTTTGTTTCATTTCTAACTTCTATCATCGTTTTCACCTCTGTTGAAATTGCTATTTTATCTATAACTATTCCGTGCAATTTGAACAGTTACAAGGCTGCCATTCCTATTAATTTTAACGATTATTTTTGTTACAATCTTCCTCTTTCTTTATCCCTTTCTCTTCTACTTCTGTTTCTTAGTATTAGCCTGTTTGTCTGCTTCAGATAAGAGAAACTACGTAGCCAACTCGTTATTGGTTTGCCTTTGCTTCTTCTCCCTGTGTCCAGTTTTAAACAATCAATCTATCGACATTCTCTGAAAGTATCTTCATCATAATCAGTAATTATTTTATTTTTAGCCATTTTATCTACAATTCTATTCCTTTTTTATTCAAATATATCGTATGTAAAACTTACTACAAAACAGAATTGCCAGTTTTAAGAAGTGAAGGGGACCTTACCTGGGGTAACAGACCTAGATATATTTATAGTTAGACTCTGGATGCCTCTGTGGGCTAAAGAAACCCTTTTCCGGCCAACAGATGTGCACACTACAATTAAACCCTGGATTATAGGTGAAGTTTGAGGTATTGCAGATACGCGCTTCATCTCAATGCCACATTACTTCTTAACGAAACGTATGGGGCACTGGTCTTCTGTAAAGGGTAGAGTGACGGACAGAGGTTCTAACAGTCTGGAAGTTAGCAGGGACGGATATGTAACTTGCTTTGGAGTGTACACAAAAGCAGTATAAATATTTGAGCATTATCAGTCTACTGCATTAACAGAAAATATTTGCGTGGTCGAAACCGAACCGTAGGAGTGAAAAAGTCAGAATTATTAAAGAACTATCTTGCCACACACATTAGAACCATCACTGGAAATACACCCACGTTCTTCCTACACTATGCCACCCAATATGTCCCATGGTAATGAGGATCCCGTCGCTAAATCCTCTCCGTATAATTATACTCTGAATTTTATATAGCTTATGAAACAAAAATATTTGCGTATTGTTAAATGTAACTTACATTCTGCATAAAGGTTTCAATTCTATACATAGGTGATTCCTTGAAATTCTAAATTTTCATGAATTTTACCCTACTGTAGCTCATCTCTGCTTTTCTGCCTTGAGGCAGGGCGTGGCTTCAGTGCCGGCTGGTGTTTAATTTGGCGAGATGGCGGAAGAAGTACTCTCAGTCTACCGAAATATTCAAATATGATTACATCGTTTTCTGCTGCGCGCCAGTAGCGGTTCCTATAGTACAATACTCATAATAATAATCTTCTAATCCAAAAAGTTGACGAAAACTTCATGATGGTCCTTAATCCTTATGTATTGCCATATATTTTCCTGATGTGGAAAATTACTGTGTAATTTACTAAGGTAACAAATATCACAATAACCAATACATAGTTTGTAACGCTGATACTTAAATTATTCGTCTTCTATTAATAATATGAATTAGGTATTTCCAAATAAAAGTAGATTACCTAGTACAGTATATAGTGATCACATAAAAGGCTAAAGCGAATTAAATCCTTATTCCGGAATTTAAAAAGGAGAACCATGGAAGGTAACCTACTGGTAAATAATGTTATAATAAAGTGTATATTGATCAGCAATTATTTTTAGTTACCTTTTGTGAGCTCTTCTTTAACTCCTGACCCTGGAGAACAGAAATATATGTTGGCCTTGCTTTTATAGCTTCATCTACTCAAACTTTTATTTTAAATGTTAGAAGTTCATACTAAGCTTTCCTCTTAATTTTACATGCATTGGTTGTCTCTTTTCTTAATGGTGTGTCCATTGAGGTGAACAAATTTAATGGCACCCTATGAAATGAAAATGCCTGTCAACCTCGATAATTACTTTTCTTCCAAGGGGTTAGAGGCGATCTTTAAAAATCGATCACCTCGGAAGCTGCCAGAGGGATGCGTTTGGAATTATAAAAGAGTGCATCATCGGCCTTTATCTTTTCTCGATGTACAAAGCTAGTCTTTGTTCCTTTACTCTACCATTGGTTAAGTTTCAAAAAGAATACTCCATAATAAATGCTTTTAGTCGGCAAAAATATGAAGGGCTCAGTAAAAGTACATCTTATCTAATTGTTTGGAATGTGTGAAATAAAAGGCTGTTAATAAAATAAGAATAAACGGCAACAATTGCCAAAAATTACAACTTACTACTTACTATCAACTAAAATTTACTGTTTAATTTAATATATATTTTATCGCTGTAGACACGGCAGTAACAGTTTAAGTATATTTATAAAACTTTTGCCTGCTAATGTCATTTTGCACTGTGAATTCTCCTTCTTAATGATTTTTTCTCGAAGTAATAAACAATATCGGAAATACCTTTATAATTTCACAGAATAAAGTAAAAGTATAGTTCCAACAGGTTCTGAAACAGAGTAGTAAACCTTAGGCCATGAAACGTTGTGTTTTATGCATTTTCTTCTGTAAACGACCCGCTTTATTAGCAATTTCAGAAGATAGTTGAAGGAGGTTTAGATAGAATAAAGGCAACATCTAAATGACGTTGTAGACTCAATTTAATACTCATAACATGTTTAGTCTTACTTAAAATGAGTTTAAACACACTTTAATTAAAATTTAGTATAGTTAAGAGATTCATCTTGTATTTCTTAATAAATAAACTTGAATTAAACTATACCCGCGAGCTTAAAAGACATGTGTCTGCAATTTATTAGTTTCTGAGAAAACAATTTCATGAATTTACCAGATATAACAAGGGCTAATCACTTCTCTATATTCACACCCCATAGCATAAAACAAGTATTCTAAGTCTTGTTTACCCAAAATGTAATACTACAAACTGACTGAACCTTTGAAGCAACCAGGCCCGGCGGCTGCATTCCTCAGCTCTGCCCTAAAAGGGCCTCACGATAGGCTACAATACTAGAGGTTGGGATGTGATCAGTGCCCTGGACGCTCCCGGTCGGTGTATGCGGTATTCGTAACCAAGGGGGGGGGGGTACTTCTCAAAACAACAAAAAGCGAGATAAATGATCGTATTGCACTTACAGGACTTTGTATCTACCCCTTTGTAAGCTATTCTTACAAAAGTAAGAATATTCTTGTTTTTTTTTTTTTTCAATTGTATTAAACTTTCACTACATATTTCTTTGAAAATAGAAGAAGCATAAAATATAATCTACAGTTGGAATTAAAATGTGAGTTTGATAAACCATTTATCAAAATTGGCCTGCGTAGTAATTTTAAAATAGACTAAGTATGCTTGAAATTATTTTAATTCAATATTTAAAAAGTTATGTACGTTTCCTCTGGCAGGTTCTTTTCCCCTTAAGTTTTGCAATTCAAACAGCATCAGAGCGTTAAATTCCAAGTGTTAAGTGCCTCCTTAGCCGAATCCTCAAGTATTAGTACAAGTTTCGTTTGATGCAGATGCTTTAATTCTTTATTTTTCTACTACTTATATACGAACATATAGTACGTATTCCATTACAATTAGTATACTGAGACTTCATTGAAACTACTATAATAATATTGTTACGATCCAAGGTTTGAACGGGGTAACTGGGGTTGCATAGCAGGATTCAGATGGTAGAGCAAAGTAGGGAAAACTAGAGACAACATTGAGTTCCATAATATGAACATTTACTAAACTCCAATTATGAATGTTAAGTAAAAGCACGCCAAAAGTCTTGAAGAGACTTAGAGCTGAACTGGTAACCACAATTACATAATTATACAAATAACCATACGGGCTAACCTTGGAGATGCGTGTCGTGTTAATCGAGCATGCGTGTAAATGTCATCAGTGGTTAGCGGCATGACCACCTTGGTTTCCAACATCAAGCGTGATCTCCGAAAGAACCCAAAATAGACTGACCCCCCGACTGCCGAAAAGAAGCAATCATTAAATAACATTTCCTACAACATGGCGTCCCTTGTGCCTAGTCATGTAAATCTGACGCCAAATTCTTCGTAGGTGTTTTCCAAGCAATCGTAAGCATTCTCATATTTCTTAGAACATCCTAAATGCAATTTAGCTTTCTGTTGACTCAGATTACTAACATGCGGCCGACTCAGGACTTAAGCATAGTCAGTAATTGGCCACCTGCTCGTGGTCGAATTGGACAAACAGGAAGTTGATGTCATAAACTGATATGACAAAT
This sequence comes from Mantis religiosa, assembly GCA_030765055.1. NCBI lineage: Eukaryota > Metazoa > Arthropoda > Insecta > Mantodea > Mantidae > Mantis > Mantis religiosa. The sequence continues at coordinate 19,817 of JAUKNK010000725.1, read as the reverse complement.
CTAGCAGTACGCTTTCCTCAAGGATCTGCAAAAATAAGAACTTAAGAATTCCTCAACCTTACACGTGGCAATATTAATAATAATGTAATAATAGTTAAAAAAAGAGTGTCTCTATTGTCCACCCGCCCTGAATAGTATAAAACGAAAAAAAAAAAAATAGTCGGTACGATACAAAACTTGGAGATTAAATTCAGCATCCTTCAAGGACATGACACGAAAATATTAATAAAAAAAAGATCCCTTCTCCATATTCATCCTTCCTTCCTTCCTTCCTTCCTTCCTTCCTTCCTTCCTTCCTTCCTTCCTTCCTTCCTTCCTTCCTTCCTTCCTTCCTTCCTTCCTTCCTTCCTTCCCTCCTTCCCTCCCTACCTCCAGTCTTCCTTCCTTCGTTCCTTTTCTACTTTTGACTTATGAACCTGCAATTTCATGTGTGGGTATTCTTATTCGTTTCACAAAGTTCTTAACAATGGATAACATAATCAACGCTGAAGTACACACGGAAGGGGAGGTTTGTGAATTAACTTACAACATTGCTAATTCAACCCAACTGTTTGAGTCAGTATATTGTTTTACCTTTATTTGCCTGGGCAAAACAGAACTCTGGAACCAAATTTAATATTAGCTTTATACGCTACATTAACTATTGACAAACGAGCCTACCAAACAGGCAGTAATTAATATTATTCACTCTGAGGTCAGGTAACTGAATGCTAAGCGGATAAAAACAGTATAACTTTCTGCGTTAATGAAAATACTTGGTAAATCTCTGAGCTCAACTGTTAATGAACAAGATGATATGTATACAACGAATACTGCAGACTTTTATCACGAGTTGCTAAGTAGTATTTCCTTTATATATAAACAAGTTTCTCCAATTTAACACAATTTTCATGGATATATGCTTGGGGATCAGGTTTGAATATCAATAAAATAATACTACATTTTGATATCAGAAGAAAACATAGCCCATTTTATAAACATATGTCATCACAACTAATGTTATTTATTTATATATTTATTGTTATTTAATGACCTCCAACTTAGTTCATATCGGATAATCGGTGAAATGATGCTCAAATGAGTCCATAGAGCTTAGAATTATTGTGGCGCTGTTCGAACAGTTACCATGGATTTATCTTTGGTAATAGATACCTCTCAGATAACGCACTGATTACTCCTCGTGGAGTGAACATACATCTGTCATTTGTGACTTCTGCGAATTCCATTGGTTGAAGTGATAAGTTCAATGGTGCTTAGTACACGAACGGGAGGCCCGTCAGTACCTCTCTCACTCTTACAAGAATAATCAGTGCGTTATATGAGAGGTTTCTGTTAACAAAGATAAATCCATGGTAATCGTTCAACCAGCGCGACGATACTTGAAATTGATCCTACAGGATAAGAAAAGAAACGGAAGAAGCCTGATCCAGAAAACTTACCCTAGCCGAGACTTTAATTCGGGACCTCCCGATTGTGATGCAGACACGTTACCCCCACACAACAGAAGAGGGCCACATCTAAGATGTTCACCGTAGTGAAGCTAAAATTTGGCTACAATACTTATGGGCTGGAGTAGGGTTTGTTGCTACTCGACTTCTGTCCAGTAGGAATCACTCATATGTGACTTTAGCCATTCAGAGACATCGAATATCTTCCCCACTTGGTCTAAATTATGTGATAAAAGCTCAATATCCAAACATTTCATTTTAAATATAAGTATAAAATATTTCCTCGGCGTCTGGTCTAAAATCCTGATGAATTAATTTAAGTTTTCTTATAAAACAGTAGAGAGAAAAGTTTTGCTTTGGCAGTTTTGTATATTCGCATGGCAATTCCACCCCTCCGGCCGAAGAGATACTCAGAAATGAATCTTGCATGAGACAGCTGATTGAAGCTTCTTCTCTTTCCGTAACAACATTGCTTGCCACCTTCCTCCTATAACGAGGATACTCTGACCTCTAGATCTTCTGGGTCAGACACGCTAATGTATAATGTGATACAATGGGTAAATACATCATTATTGGAGTACGAGGAAGGTCTTAAAAATAGGGATCGAAGTCGTGTATCTTCGGGGAGATCCACGAGTGTACTCCACGTATATTTGTGGCATACTTCTTTTAGATGACAGTAAATAATAGTATTTATGCTATAAAATTAATTAAAATTAACCAACATCATATAAATGATGCTTCCAAAATAAAATTCACCAGAATTAACCTGGAAATTGATCATTCACCCCTAATTATTCAACTTAAAAAAATTCTCAATGAGATTGAATTTTAGTGTGAATTAAATATTGAACATGACTAAATACAAAGAAAGTAAAGGTCAAAATAAGTTTAAATATAAAAATAGAGCTATTAAATGCAATTTAATTATACCTTTACAAAAATAAATACGTCAAACACATACTTCCAGTGAAGTAGGCAAACCAATAAGTTATAAATATTTCAAGAAATGAATGTAAGAAATGAGATCTTTCAGGATAAGAACGCTATCTTCGAAAAATATTGCCACACATTCAGGAAGATTATAACAAAACCCTCGCAGTGAATCGCTTTTTTCCCTAAACAGCCCAGCTCTTTCACTCTATGTAAATGTGACACCTACAATAGACTTTCCCTAGATGCTCAGATGCTAGATCTCTGTGTGAGAAGATATCATTTTGACATTTTTTCTTTCTTTCGAAATTATAATTAGTTTTAGCTGTTATGGTTTTATTTATGCACATTTTTCTTAAAGATTTACGCATCAAAATATTCTGGCATATAAAAACAATTTAGATTACAAACTGCTTCCACTCTTCCAGCATATTGAATGTTAGCTTTAACTACTGCAATCTTGCAATTTTTATATTTTCAGAGGCTTGTCAAGTATTATGTAATATCAGAAATCTAATTTTGTATTTTAATTAACAATAATCTTCTATGCATTTATACGAGGTGCGTTAAAATATTTTTTTTCAGAACTTGAACCAGATAGGAACTTCTGGTTTTTTTTAAATACACGTCGCTCTTTGTAAATGCCTGACAGAAATGGCAGCACTGTACAGTGCATAGAGCTCTAGGGGCAGGGATGAGAGTTAGAACTGTTTTTGATACTTAAACTAGCGACGTTTTTATTGCAAGAACAGCGTGCAAGCATTCGTTTTCTCCATTTTCGTGGTGTAACACCTATGGAAACTCATCACGAGTTGAGTAAGATATGTGGTGATGGTACAATGGATGTGTCTAATGTGCGTTCCTGGGTGCAATAGTTCAATGAAAGCAGAACGTCTTGTGACAACAAACCAAGACAGTCACGGCCTCGCACCAGCAGGTCTGACGACATGATCCAGCGAGTGGAGAACGTTGTTTTGGAGGATCGCCAATTGAGTATTTTCAGATCTTCATGCAGGATTCTGTGCACAGATCCCATGGAAATGCCAATTTGGGAGGCAATGTCTGCAATTTACTTAAAAAAGTAGAAGTTCCTATCTGGTCCCAGTCCCGAAAAAAGTAGGAAATGTTATAAATTGAACGCACCTCGTATTTGATTTACCATCTGCACCCACACTACAAAGAATGAATTTGGCTGACCTCAAAATCTCAATTTGCAGCATCCACCGCCGTTGAGCACTCGTAGTATTTTCAAATCAGGTTAAAAACAATGTTTGCCAATTTAGTGTTCACTATAGGAAGGTTACTAATGTTCAACAGCATTCATCCTAGATTGTAGCCACATTCAGAAATTTAGGTTTTAGGACATTTTTTATAAACGGCAGTTAAGGTACAATTCAGGTTGAAAATGTCATTGTTGAAAGAAAATATGTGAAGCGTGTGCAAGTCTAAGAGTAGAACACAGCATCTGATGTGGTGTTAAAATGTCAATATTCTAACCTAATAGTTGCATGACCTATATTAGTCATTGTCAAATATTTTTATTTGGATATGCTATAATTAAACGTATAAAAGTTTGTGTAGTTAAACGTACATTAGGAACAATATGTAAGTACTTAAGTCTGATATACCTTTACACCTTAATTCCTTGGATATGTTTTGCTATCTCGAATAACGGTGGCACATTACATTCCTGGCCAGGTATCGGACTATTTCTGACCATGACTGTACGGATGAGACTAAAGTGAGGGTCAGGGAGAGAGGTAGCGACTTTTGAAATCGTAACAACGAGGAGTCTAGCGAGGCGCCGTGAATTATTTGTTCGCTGTGCCAACAAATGTGCGGAACAAATGCACGCCAAGCTGTCACACTATGGCCACAAACTCCTGCAGATTTAACGACCCGCAGATGTTACTGCGAAAGAGGAGATGGCAACGTAAACTTTATCGTGTTGGTTTCTCTGCTCATAAAGGCAAAACCCACCATGTTTTCGTAAATACTTCACTTTATAATACAGTGCGGCCTAAATAACCCACACAGGGAATTCTTATTAGTGGTCAGGTTATTCCCTTACCCTTTCGCCTGTGTTAGTTCTACATTAACAACGCGAGCGGAGTGGCTGAAGCGGTAACGTCTGTAGTTTCCATTCAGAAGTTTGTGAATTCAATTCTCGTCGATAAAATACTGACTTGGTTTTCCCATGGTTTCCAATGGCAAGCTAGGCGTATGCTGAGGTTGCTTCTCTAGTGTCATTGGGTAATTCAGTATGTGCGGACAAGTGGCGCAGATTCTTGTACTCTATGAACCTTCTTCGCTGGCCCAAGTTAAAACAATCATATGCCGGTGTCCAGACCCCTAGGATGATTTCGTCGTCCTCTCTCTTGGTGTGGTGAGAAGCTCCGGTGGTATCCATGTGGCTATCTGCAAAACTGATAAGGGCTTACAAACGTCTGCGTAGCTCTGCTCTGTCGCTGCTCTCTGCTGGCCTGCGTTCTCCTTTTAGTGGCCACGCAATGGTTCTTGAACACTGAAATGTTTAAATGATAGCTCTGATGCGAGTCTCTTACCTGTTTTCCTGTCCTTCGATGAAAGTGATATCTCACAGCAAGAACTTCACCCTCTGAAGTATCGCTGGATTGTTTATTTCATGTGTCGCTATTCAGAAAAGTCGTACAGTCTCCAACAAATTAAATACTTCCAGATATTTTAATTCTTCTACGCTTGACATATCTTCGTCTGTTGAGTCCTTATAACTGTCATCTTCCTCACTGTTTCCATCCCATTGTCTTCAATTATAATGCATTTCAGGCAACAACATTGGCAATATGCGGCCGCGCATTATCGTGGTGCAACATCCAGCCTGCTTCACGGAAATGTGGTCTTTTGCGCCTAATATGGACTTGCAATGTTTTCAGGACATCTCTGTAGTATTGTCCAGTTACTGATGTGTGTGCAGGTACAACATGCTCTTAAACCATTCCATGAATATCAAAGAATGGGATGACCAGAACTTTCCCAGCAGAAGCAACCACTTTTCCTTTTCTGGTGGTTGGTGATGAAGGAGATTTCCTCACTGAGCTTTGCTGTTTCCTCTTAGGATCAAAATGATGTAGCCAAGTGTCATCAGCCGTGATTACCTTTGAATGAAACTCCGGATCTTCCTCTAACATCAACTTTAACTGCATGTCACCTCCATTGCAGCGGTAGGCGATACTGAATATGTCTGAACTTACCTGGTTGTCTCAGGCGGGAACCAGGAGTACCAACAATGAAACTACTACGGCGTGTTTGTTTCACATTAAGCTAACAGAATATAATAAAATCGAATTTTAATGCGTAAAATAATGACTGTAAAGAAGTTATGATCATTCTTTATTGAACAGCCCTCGTACTTGTGCACTGCTAGTACAAAGTTAAAGGATAAATTTGGAATATATATTGTGTAAACTATTTAACATAATTTTCAGTATTCAGTTCTTTATGAACAAGAACATTGTTATGCGTATGACTGTAACAGTACTTTATAGTCAACTATACTTGGACAGGGAAGGGTGTGGCAGACGATTCACACGGTATATTGAAACAAGTAACTCAGTAGTCTCGCTAAGTGTGGGAGTTGGAAGGAGAAAGAAGAGAAAGAAGGTTAGACCTGAGCTCGCTGACTGCTCTATGGGAAAAGATCAGTGTTCTAAAACCTTACACTTCCGTCTCTTTCGCCCGGTTATTGGTAGCCCACAATAGATCTGTGTGTGGTCGTAGTGAATGAGGTGTTCTCTTGCGTTCCTCCAAGTACATACGAAGATATAAAATTTTTTCATTCATATTATTTTATAACTAACATTGCCTACTAATGATTTGTTTACTGAAACAAATACATTCTGTGCTAACTTTGATCCTTATATAGTAAGAATGAACACTGAAGTTTCTGTTTAACACACTTTGACATTTCTCTTTGGCACTTATCGTAGTGCAAACTTTACTTTTGGGACACACACACGCGCGCGCACACACCCAAACGTCCGCGCGCGTGCGCACTGATCTGACCAATAGCATCACAACTCACCAGTGACATGCACTCAATGAACTGTTCCTTCTCTTTCTTTGCTACCCCCGTATGGCGACTTGTAAGTGGATGCCTAGGGTCATATGCCGTCGAGGAGCACTAGATCAGAGAGATCAGTCAGGTTGTGCGATGAGCCCGAAACCTGTTGCTCTGGTACCTTAGTAGGTTAGGCGCTAGTCTACTGACGCCGTGGATTCAAACCCAGGCCAGACCAAGGTTTTTAAGAATGCTTGACGGCGACAGTGACATGTCAGTACATTTGCCAGAATGTAAAAGAACTCCTCCAGGTCCCAATTTCGGAACACTGCCTCCTCTGATAGGATGTTGAAACAGATATATCGTTGGCAAACCATATACTGCCCGAAGATTGAGAAAAGGGAAGGAAAGCGAAGTGAATGTTAAGGAAAAGTGATGCACCAATCTGGTAATAAAAGGCATCGCTTTGTCTATCACAAATCCCTATATGCGGTTTCCTGCGATCGAACGCAGGCCACCTTGGTAACAAGTGAATGATTAGAATATTTAGGCACGGTGCTGACTCACTGTCAGCTGTCTTCTGTAAAACTTCCCACTCTCGGCTCTCTCTCTCTCTATCTCTCTCTATCTCAACTCCGACACGACTCGACTTGACTCGACAAAACTGTCCACGACTGAGTGCTTGCTTTCTTTGGGGAGGGAGGTAAAGCCGGTGGTTGCTTGTCGTATATAGATTCACTCCAAGCATAAGAATCTCTGGTCTCATGTGCAAAATTAAGCGGCATTTCACGCCCAATGTTGAACGCGTCACTCAGTACTACAGCAGTTAAGAGAAAGTTCATTAATATAAAAATAGACGCCAATCTGCCCTTATATAGACCTTGAATACAAAAGAAAGTTTTAAAATGAGGAACTTACTGGATATGCCCAAATGAAACTTCCAGAGCCGGGAGGTAGTGTACAATGCTATCTATGTTATTGTTTAGGCCACGCGGTGGCTCAGTGGTTAGACCGCTTGGCTCTCACCAAGGCGGCCCGGGTTCTATCCCAGGCGACCGCAAAGTGAGATTAGTAGTGGACAACACGGCGTTGTGGCGGGTTTTCTCCGGGACCTCCGGTTTCCCCCGCCATCTCATTCTACCGGTGCTGCATCTTCATCTCCTGTACCATCAGTGTCATCGCTTGCGGTACCGTATGTAGTAAAAGCGGGCGTTAAACACTACACACACATGTTATTGTTTAGCCAAGAGTACTAACTACTAGTCTCAATCTCAGATGAGCCAGGCAAAGCTGCCGGGACAATATAAATAATAAATTTTCTGCAAAATATTGAATGGAATATTATGAATTAAGTTATGGCACTCGTCTCCTCGAATTCTTCTCTCCATTTCTTTTTACCTGTACAGCAAATATGGTCAGTGACAACGGAAGGAGCCTTTGTTACCATTATAAGATTCACGAGTATCAATTGTACCACAGAATTGTATGACATACTTGGTCGATTACGAACATTAGCTTCATGAAATACTTTCGGCAATTGTGGTGACAGAAAAAACTGAAAGAAGGTTTGAAGGAAAATATATTTTGAGGCTCATTGTAAGTCTTTCATTATTTATGAAACTAAGTATTTGAATAAGAAACCGCTAAAGCACCACAGCTATAAATCAAAGTAATACCACTCTTCTAACCTATAATGTGTTTAAGAACAGTATTATTTAATTCAATATTACATCTTCTAAACTCTAATTCTTTATTTGATGTCAGACATTTCCCACATATTTACACATGTGACTCGTTTGCCTACGAATATATCAGGATTTGTTCCATTTCATATTTGTTTTGCGAATAAGCTTCAATCATAAACACACGCTTTTGGCAAAGAGAAATTACAAATATTTGAACTTGTGATTTGCACTTCGTAGCATCAAGAATGTGTCTGTACACAACTTTCCCTTTATGGAACCTTACCTTTGAATAATTTATTATATTCACATAGCAATGTTTAAGTACATGCACATATAGTTCGTTTTAGGACAACCAAAAGTCGGAACAACTTGAACCGCTAGAAACACATTAACACTGTGTTTGTTTGCCTGCAGTAACATTCGTGCAAGTTCATTACAGTTTCTTATAATTTAATAGCGTCAGATATCGTTATTTAATTCGATATATAAGTTGTGCTGTCAGATTTAGTAACGGCATTTTAATAAATGTAAAATTCATCAAGACCAAAGTTTCCAATAATTAGAACGAAGAAGACGGGATAGTGAAGCCCGATTGGAGAAGTCCAAGGTTACGTTTCCATCGGGTCAGCCACTCTAATTTTTCCTGCTTTTTCCTGGTTTCGCTAGGTCAATAGGCGAATGCTGGAGTATTTTCCTTCCATCTGTTTAAGGAATATACGGACAACCAAAGGTGTTTAGTGTACTACAGCAAGACCGTGGAATTTTCAGTATAGCAAGCTTTCTCCCTTGCACTTGACAAAAGTGTTGGAGACCAAAACATTCGTGGAATCGTCTCGTTTACTCCCGTTTTCCCTCCAGATTGTGAATGAGTAAGGTACAGGATTGGTGTTATGTTTTGATTACTTAAGGATGCAGTCCTTGCACACCTCGTCGTCCATATCTAGTCCTCATCGCCTCGTCAATGACCATAATTCTGACTTTCGTAATTAACTGAATCAGCTCTTTTAAATCTCAGTGTCTGACTGAAAAAATGAGAACTCTTTGGAACGCATACGTAATTAAAAAATAATACAAACGTTACATCATTTGAAAGAAATGAACAGACATATAAGGTTTCTGTTCTCTCTAATCGCTTATTAGTTCGAAGAGAGTTGTGTTTGGGGGCTTCTAGTAGCTTCGGAAGAGCAATTGGTCAGATGTGTGCTTTACCGAAACCAGTAGATACATACAGCCATGCAGAGCTTTAACACATCTATTGATCCATTTACTGTGATTTCTCAGTTAACGTTTAAAACATAGTAGTCTACAAGAAATTGGATAATTTCACAAAACAGAAATTTTTATAAGGAATATCCGGCTGTACCCGTAGCTCAGTCATAGAGCACCTGCCTTCCGTGCTAGCGGTCCCGGGTTCAATTCTCTGCGGTGGGGGTGGGGATTTTTCTCCGACCAACATAATTCCTCCTCTTCAGAGTCTGGAAGAATGAATGAGTCTGCGAATATGTGCGTGATCTAATGATTAATAACACAACGAATACGAGTTAACACTTTCGATATGTTCCGAAGGATAACGGCCACCGATATGATCATTGGAGTTAAAGGCAGGAACAAATAAAAAAAAAAGAAATATCCATCGTTGTTCTTATAATAACACATTCTCCCGGAGTAGGTACTAATTTGTTTTGGACTTTAGGACCTATCATCATACAAAGCTTTTTGAATGTTTACATTTATAACTTACAAAGAAGGGCTATTGTTTTTACCCTTTCTAAGTTTTGCTACAATTAGAAGCGCTGGGCGCTTGGTGCAATAGGCAAAAGCAATCCCATATGACTGTCAATATTATCCAAAAGCAGGATTCAGTTGTACAGTGTAGGTGCCCTCTAAGGGAAAAGTGTCCTCTAAATTGGTTCGTTTCCCACGAGAGTAATATGCATGTAGAATGGAATAGGAAAAACTGAAAAAGAAGCATATTATTTTCTAGTAATAGAAATGATCTTGATATCTACTACAGCAAATGGTTCGGATGCTCCGGCCTGTACTCGAGAAGTCTCTGTTCTAATTCTAGCAGCAAAATCGATGACCTACCTGGATAAATATTTCAGGGGCTAAAGGAAGGATGGCCAAATTTCTCGTAAGGAGCTGTTTGCAACGGTTATCTAACATGGCGGAACTTGCCTCAAATCAATAAGCAAATGCCGGTTCGGGGACCAAACATGGAATGTAGAGATGACCATGGTACATTCACCCCAATAATGCAGCCATTCTCTTCTCAGGTCTGGCGTGTCTAATGCCACTTACCTTTGGATATAACAAGAAGGCGACAGCAAAATTACACATCCAGGAAATTGCTGGAGAGATCTCATGATCCCAAGTTTTACTCTGCGATTGTAGCATCTGTTATATATTTATCGACCTTAGAAATCTATGTGCTGATTTAGGGGTCTTCAAATATATTTTAATGTGTACCACTTTGGTATTGCAAAAAACTGCACCTTAACCTGAAATTTCAGTTTGAATTTCACATCTGAGAACCAATAATTTTATGTAATTAAGTAGCTTTACTTTCTAATTATGTAGTATATAGAGACATACTACCTACAACCAAAAATTTCGTATGAAAAGTTTACTCTAAAATACATATTTTGGGGCTCTAGAATAAAAAAATAAACAAAAAATCGTTCACGTATATACACCTTTTGGAGAAAAAAGACTTTGAAAGCATATATTTTTCTAAGTCCACATCGTTTCCATGGCCGGTTTACAATGGTCTGTTTGTGTCTGTTTGTGTTCGTCCTACTGAATACTATAATAAAAATAATAACTAAACACAATAATAATGATGATGATAATGATAATGATAATAATGATAATGATAATGATAATGATGATAATAATGATAATAATGATAATGATAATGATGATAATAATGATAATGATGATAATGATGATAATGACGATAATGATGATAATGATGATAATGATGATAATGATGATAATGATGATAATGATGATAATGATGATAATAATGATAATAATAATAATAATAATAATAATAATAATAATAATAATAATAATAATAATAATAATAATAATAATAATAATAATAATAATAATAATAATAATAATAATAATAATAATAATAATAATAATAATAATAATAATAATAATAATAATAATAATAATAATAATAATAATAATAATAATAATAATAATAATAATAATAATAATAATAATAATAATAATAATAATAATAATAATAATAATAATAATAATAATAATAATAATAATAATAATAATAATAATAATAATAATAATAATAATAATAATAATAATAATAATAATAATAATAATAATAATAATAATAATAATAATAATAATAATAATAATAAATTGCAAAAAAATTTCTGGGCTCCAGAATGTAATTGTAAGAAACCTGTGGAACACTGCGATCTGAAACAGCTTGTCTCCTAGCACACCATTTTCTAGCATTTTAAATGATGAACTTTCACTTTCTATTCTCAAGAGAAAGGGAAGAATGAATGAAGAATCAATACTGAGGTACTTCGTTTTGTGTTGGACTGTATATCCAATCACAGCTTGTGCCTCAGCTGGAAGGAACAAGTTATTACCAAAGCAGCCACGCGATCTCCACTGATCACGGTAGCAGCCAACCTAATTGCCGGCCGCACTTTCCAGGAACTTTAGAGCTTTCTTCGTTAAATACTGTCATGTAGGTCTCAATTTGATGTGTCAGTGCTGAAATATAGCATGCAATGTCACCTCTTTTCTTATTGTCATTGTGAGGGAAATAGGGTCATCTGTTTACGGATTGGGGTTATATCTCTAGTTATATTTATTTGATTTAGGAGATTGTCCAATTCATCTGTACAGTGAAGAAAGAAGTTTACAGAAAATAATATATGTATTTATTGAAAATAAATAGTAAATATGTAAAGCATCAAAATTATTAAGAACACACTTAATAAATTCGTGTGGAACCACCCCTTGAAAAATAATGTCGATTCTTCAAAGAAAAGTCCTTATCTCTATATTTTAATCTATAAAAGTAAATTTAATAACCTTTGTGTTGAATTCTTTAGGTTTTTTACCTAGCATCGTTTATTTTTATGTAAAATCTCCAAAATATTCTCACAAAAAGTGATTCTTATATTTACTTAATTAACATAGAAAACAGCACCTGCAGAAATAAATTAATATTCATTTTGTTCAAAGGTTAAGGAGGATACATGTGGTCAAATCGATAAAGTTTGAAAGTACTTTTACAAACGTAAAAAGTTAAAAATAATATTACTGGTGTATCCCATATAGCATATCACAATCAATTAAATTGACCGCTTTTAAAATGTACGTATTTTGTAGCAATTTTGCGTGTTTTAGTTTATCAGTTACACAAAATAATTCAACATTGCTTCGATTGAAGAGAACCCAGAGCCCATTAATAGAAGATTCAATGGTATATATTTGTTGTCCATAAATATCTTCAATGAATTTTAAACAAATATTTTGAGGATATTTTGGGGAAATGAGAGTAATGAAGTTTAAATTTAAAGGAGAGCCTGTGCTGGTGTATTTTTTCTTAAATTTTCGTGACAAAACTTCAGAACTTTAATACCATGCTTAGCGTTCGTTCGATTTTTAATTTTCGAGTTGCCATGATATTTACAGTTATGTGGGCGCCGAAATATCTTTGTAAGAGACCATTCTCACATTCTGACATTCGAAACCCGGTTTCGAAAGTTTTGGTATTATGCAATACTTCATTTACTTTTTAGATATATTATGTAAGTAGAAGCATTTGAAAGGCACAGTTATATTAATATTATATGAAAAAGGAAATGGTGAGAAAAGAAACATTGAGGTATGACAAATAAATGAATAAATAAGTGCTATTTTTCATAGTGAATCTGACATACTGATTAGGAATGAAGAATTAGGATTTGTTAAAACAAGTCCATTAAGGGAAATGTGACTAGAAAAGAACAATGGAAAACCAGCACTAGTCGGAGAAACCATTATTGTACAAGGAAATACGAATACTGGTGGAAACGGAAACATATAAGCAGAACAGGAAAAGCCAGATATATTAATAGTATATTCGACTACAAATCAGGGGGATGCAGGTCGAGTGAGTGAGTGTGTGGTGTTTTAGGGCCAGCCTGACACTTCACAGAGTAATTCAATGTTCGGGGATTTCCGAAGCTAGCGAGAAGCATTTGATTTAATTGTGTAATGGTGGTATCATCCTCATTGTTGCACTACTTTGCTTTTAACTCTGCCATAACTATAAATTACGAAAATATGGCAGTGGTAATAATTTGTAACTTTTACCCTTAGCCAGTGCGCTCAATATTACAATTGTAAAACAAAAGATACCTGAAACTACTGGAACTCTTAGGGAATATTACAATAAAAGACGTCAGGATCAGGAGGTCCTAACTAAAGGAAAAGTACGACTATTTAATCTGTCCAGACAAACCAATAAATCGTTTGTCTTCAGATCGTGTTTTACATTTTATAGCGGAGTGTTTAGTGCTTTACACACTGGCAAACGTTTCACAAATAGATTCTAAAATATGATGATTTTATTAATTCCATTTACCTTCCTCCGTTCATTTTTAAATTACTGTCTAATAATTCAGGACAAAGTTAAGCTGAATTTTCCCCTTTACTTCCCGTAACATTAGTTATATACAATCCCGATAATTCCTAATAATGAATTAAACATTTCCTGATATTCACACAAAAATATATGAAACCGAGAAACCCCGGGTGTCATGACTTCCATTTTTACAAAACTTTCGCTCGGATTCATCCAGTCATTTTTAGATAATGATAGTATATAATATCTTCTTAAAAGTATGTACATTATTCTTCTTCGTACCAGAGTATTAAATAATGTATCAGGTACACAGTTTACTATCACGCATAAGCCCTAACAAGAAGTAGATATAAAGCTGTGGAATATGAAAATTTCCTAGTATATCAATTATAGCAAAAACTAATCTTCTCACATATTAATTAGATATAAATATCGTTTGTTTTATTTGCTACATTAGCTGGACAATATCTTGTTTCTCCATGTGCAATTATATTATATATTCCGCTGCTTATATTTATTATTGTAATCCAATGGAACGAAACAATTCTTTTTTTTTTTTATTTAAAAGCCATTAAAGTTTGTTTCAATTGTCCGATTTAATTCTCTCTTGTTTTGCTATGTAATAGTTCCTTAACACGACCCCCCCCCCATCACACACACACACACACACACACACACACACACACACACACACACACACACACACACACACACACACACACACACACACACACATTCACTCACGCACAAACAACTTGATACTCAATATCAAGTGTTTTATTAATTTTATATGAACATTCTGTGGGGTAACAGCTTCTCTACTGTGTGGCATTCTTAGTTAAACGTAAAAGACTTCTACACAAACATGTTGCTTTTTAAGCTCCAAATAATTCTTAATCAGGTGCAACGTCTTTGTAAATACTTTTAAAAGTTTTGAAGGGTTACAAAATGAAATTTGAAGAAAATGTGTGGCCCAATTTTCATCGGAAGTTCAGGAATTTTTAATAGCAAAATTAGCAAAGGAATCATCTACATTCAATGAGTGTTTTTTTATTTTTATTTTTTATATTCATATGCAATGTGTTTATTTCGCTCCACTCATAGGTTCACTTCAAATATTTTATTTGTTTGAACAGTGAGAACTATAGAACTGAACAGGCATTAAAAGTATCTGCTTTTTTTCTTCCGAAACTACAGAAGCCATTTAAGTGCCATCTGGCTAACTTATTACTTGATACCAAGGAAAGAGTCCAAACCTTAAAGTGAATGCCTTCTAAAGGTATGTGCTAAGTTTTAATTACTTTAGTATGGTAAGGGGACAGAAAGTGTATAGTATACCTGTAAGGTTAGGGAATACGCTACTGAAATACTTGTAGCTTTTTAAAGACTTCTGTAATATTATTATGAAGCAGAAGGTTAGAAACAGTGATGAAATTCCGACTCATTACTTTCAAACCTTCTGTAATATTCTAGAGTAAACTTGACCGCACTAAAATTGATTTTTACAGGTTAACATTGAAGCATTACTGTTTTATTATAAAGTTAATTATCTGCTCTTATATTCCTTATATGTTTAAAGATAAAACTGTGCCAAATTTACTTGCGTTTTTAATATATAACATATGTTTGAAAACATTATATTCAATATTTCAAAGAATGATTATGTTTGTTGTACAAGGTTAGTGATTATGTCACTGAGACACACCTTCCAGCTTGATTCGCAATAGCGCCAACTTAGAGCTTCATCTTGAGTATAATGTGAGGCTCTCAAAGTATGAATATATCGTATCAACAAGCTTTATAGCAGATTAAGACATATAATTAATGAATAAGCTGACATTTTGTCAGAGATTCATTAAAAATACATTCTTTGGTCCCTGCTGAATCAGAATGTTTTATGAGTCTGCAGCACATTATAAATTTATACCACACATTAATGAAGCTTTCCTCTCTCAGGCTAATGGATTTGTAACATCATTGAACTGGACTTTTGATATTTTATTGCATGGTACACAATAGGTGCGAAACGTTTTATTCCCTAGCCGAGCATTTGTTAAGCAGCTTTTCAGGAACTTCATGAAATATCATTCTTATCCTGCAATAGGTATTTTGAATCACTCCATACAGTTCTTCAATGTATACAGTTACCAGTAATACTCTTATTTGCTGACAGGTTAATAAACTGATAAAACGTTTCAGAATGCCTTGAAACTATAAGGAGTGTTCCTGAATTACCGTCCACTTCTTGAAGTTGCAAGTCGCAAACACACCTCTGAGGTTTAAGGATAGTGTGTCTGCCTCACATTCAAGATGTGCCGAGTTCGAATTTTTGTCTTACTATGGAGAACGGTGCGCCATTAAGATGGGTTGTGAAGCGAAAAGTGGGCAGCGCAGGGTAGAGCAGGGTAGAGCACCTTTATGCAAGTTTCAAACTGATTTAATGACTGCTTCTTTTTACCATCACATCAAACTCGAAAGAGTTGTCAATATATCATTGTTTAGAGAATGTATGTAGAATGCTTATTACTCGATAACACTTAATTCGTTATTCACGTATGAACCAACAGATCTTCTCTCCCGTTTCTGGTCTGCCTTCGCCCAAGACAGAAGCAGATTACCATCTTTATAGGCTGCCAGCCACGGTCTGCGTCTCCCACACACCTCTTGAAGCCCTTTATTCACACCAAAACTCCCTTTTGTGACTATTTTGTCCATTTTGATTATTAGTCTCGGTCATGCCATTATTAAGGGTCCAAACAATGTCTTTTCAAACGGAGTCAAGCGTTACCCATCCCTAAGAAATCCCTCTTTCTCCCGTGTCTTTTGTTACACAACTCAACCAACTGCACCTGTTCGTGTCGTAACAAATATGCAATGCTCCTTTGAAATCCATTACGATTCTTTATTCATTGCAATTCTTAATTTCTGTATCTGTTGCATGTTAACAGGGCTTCAAGGGCATACAAGGTATATTGTACTCAATACGTTGATTCTTAAAAGTACTGAAGAAAGTTGTTTCCTCGATTTCAATTAATGCAATACCAAACAGACTAAATTATTTATTCATGTTGAAAACTCAAGGTTGATACCGAAATTAAGGTTTGCCATAGGTAAAGAATCATGATGGATGTCAAAGGAATGTTGGTTCTTTGTAACAACACGTGCACGGGCAGTTGAGCCGAATAGCAGTTGGGGGGGGGGGGAGTTGTTATAACAAAAGCAATGTAAGAAACAGTGTCCTTAACAGATTTCTAAAGGGGCTCACTTGACTTGTTGAATAGGGTATTCTGTGAACCATTCATAATGGCGACAAAACAGCCACAAAGGGATCTTGGTTGAAAACAGAGTCTCCAGAAAGTGAAAGTTACATATACACCCACACGCGCAGCTGTGGACAACAGTCTTCGGCGTGGAGCCGATTAGAGCACTTCGTGGCGGGCAAGCCATTGAAACAGTCCTCGGCGTCAGACCGATTAGAGCAGTCCTAGGCGTGAGGGCGATTAGGGCGATCCACTTCTTCTGTCTTGGTTAAGGACAGACCAGAAGAGGTGAGAGAAGGTATTTGTCGGTTTATATATACGTGAGGAACGGTAACCCTTGGTCGGCAACTTCAATTTCGATGTTCTAGAAAAAAGAAGCAGTAAATAAATAAGTTTAAAACGGGCATTCCAGTGTCAATAAAATCACCCTTCTCACACATATCCACGCATATCTTGTGAGAAACCTCATCGTTTTACCCTGAGCCACACATAATAGTTTCAAAGTAGCATCAACGTGGAACCCTTGTCAATCATATTAGTTACGAATTGTCGCGACAACGTGGAACATTGTTTGATACAAAACATTTTTGTATCAAGGTGGATTGTCTACTGCTACTTTTGCTGTAATTTTACATTTTCATATCTCAATGAACAGGGTTGTGTGATGCTCCAAATACTGCAGAGACCAATTAGTGACCTCTACCCGCTAGCCGAGCAATGAAATTAAAGAAAATAGCGACAATGTCTAAGGAACTACTGTGTATTTCAAATGGGAAGAGTTATGGCTTGTAGCGAATCAGATACGTTAGAGCCTTCAGCGTTGCCACCTTGTTACCCCCACTCTTTTTATATTTCCCTTGGCGCTAGCCTTAAGGGGACGCAAACTGAATTTTCCAAAGCTTTCTAATAATGCAGTTGTTCAAATCATAACTGCAACATGGATATTCGTATATTATGCACATGTTTTAAATATATAGTTTAAAAATAATTATAGTCTATGAATTACTTATTTTTCTAATCCAACAAAACTGCTAGCGGGGCCTCCATATAGCAATGAATGTCACTTCCGTTAAGAGGCAATTCGTCATTTTCACTGCCTTCACCGTCTGAGTGTTGTTAGTTTATGATGATAGGCTCCAAACTCTCATCACATGCTATTTTTTTCCGAAAGTAGTGATCTTGTAGTGTATCTGCATGCTCCATGCAGTTTTCCCAGTCTTGTTCAAACTTGTCAATTTCTTGGTGAATAAGTCGTTCAGCGTCAGTCAGTTTAAAAATATTATTTTTGTTTGCAACATAATTTGAGCCCACGTTAACTCAATTGGATTGTTCTGGCAGTGCAAAGGTGGAATGTTTCACATATGTTAAAAATTTACAAGATATTCGGTTAATAGGAAACTTATCATTATTTATACCTTTAACTTCCGCATGTAATACCTCGTGTAATATTTCAACTGCAAGCTGATCCAGCTTATACACTTTCCATGATGTTTAAACGGAAGAATGAATAATATCGCTTTTAGCTCTCTAGAATAAACAGAGATTACGTACGATTCATAAACAAACACATAGTGTGACAAGTCACATTCTGCCAATGCACCGTTATACAAGCCAGCAGGAAGTGTACTGTTTGTTCTCGCTCGATTTTAACAAACATCTTGGCTTAGTCAAAGTAATTCTTTTATGGCATCATGTCAAACGTTTACATTTAAGTTCTGCTTAGGTACAAATATACGTACACACATGCCAACCTATAATGCTATTCATTACAATGCTTATGACGCGATGCATTGTTATAATATAATAGTGCTTTATTTATTTGTATTAGGAAAACTATTTGAGCTAAAAATATGGGTTTATTGCGATTATGTTAGATATATTACTCTCTACCTTCCAAATAGATCCGTTTTGCAAAATCGAATTTTTGTCTTAGCGCAAATAGTATTTATTAGAGATTGATTAGGTTGCTGCTCGTTACATTCCACATACGGGGAATGCAATATAACAACACCGCAGGACTCCGAATGGTTGCTCACCTAGCACTGCCCAAGGACAAACATCATCCCATTTGAAACACATAGTAGTCCTCATAACTACAGACGGAGATACAAGTCTGATCCTGCCAACCAAATGTGAAAATTCAACATGATAAATTGAATTGAATTAAAAATGTTCAGTAACAAATATGGACTTCATCCTGTAAACATTTACTAAATCTTTTTACATAGGGTGTTCATAAAGACTTAACATCGCACATAATAATCTCCTCCTAGGATTTCTTTCCTGGATAAACAGTGTTCGAGAGCAAGTCACGCACTATTTCGTTTTGTATAGTTAAGACTTTTCAGTAGCTCTAAAGTGATATCGCGTGAAACATGGCAACTGTAATGTAACTGCGATTAAAAACAGCACTGCAAAATAATTGATTAGACCCGGCAACTACTAATTTGCCGTAGAAAAGGTGGGACACGCAATTCCCTACTAATGTACTGATAGCGTCTGCAACATGTCCTTTGTAAAAACACATGACTTGCAGTGCGTTCGTGGTTTGAAAGGAAATTAAAAGACCTCTTTCACTTGGCAGCGCGTGTTTCAGTTCATTCACGTCTCACAGCTTCATTGTTGTGTAATCAGTGCCTCAAAGTACCTGTTATTACCGAATTCGTGCACAAAATGTTCATTTTGTTTTCTTATCATGAACTATAAAGCAGAAAAAAGAAAAAGAAAGATAAACATTTGATAAGTTTTAGTAGAGTTATAGTCTATAATTAAAAATAAAGGACTTCAAATATCTTCTTACCACGTACATAGTAACTAGAGAAGGCAATGTGT
>JAUKNK010000724.1:92500-99368 GCA_030765055.1 Mantis religiosa | reverse complement strand
TTATCCTGAAAAGAACCAAGGACCATAGGCTCATTTGAGTATCATTTCATTCAACATTCCTTATGACTTAACGTTGGAGGGTTTCCCTTAATCTGAAAGATGAATGTCAGGTAACTCTAAACACTATGGCACCTGGGCTCATTTCATTCATTGTCTGATATAACCTAACGTTGGAGGTTTTCCCTTAATCTGAAATATGAATGTCAGGAAACTCTAAGCTCTATGACCCCTGGGCTCATTTCATTCATAGTCTGATATAACCTAACGTTGGAGGTTTTCCCTTATGAAATATGAATGTCAGGAAACTCTAAGCTCTATGACCCCTGGGCTCATTTCATTCATTGTCCGATATAACCTAACGTTGGAGGTTTTCCCTTATGAAATATGAATGTCAGGAAACTCTAAGCTCTATGACCCCTGGGCTCATTTCATTCATTGTCCAATATAACCTAACGTTGGAGGTTTTCCCTTATGAAATATGAATGTCAAATAACTCTAAACACTATGGCACCTGGGCTCATTTCATTCATTGTCCGATATAACCTAACGTTGGAGGTTTTCCCTTATGAAATATGAATGTCAGGAAACTCTAAGCTCTATGACCCCTGGGCTCATTTCATTCATTGTCCAATATAACCTAACGTTGGAGGTTTTCCCTTATGAAATATGAATGTCAAATAACTCTAAACACTATGGCACCTGGGCTCATTTCATTCATTGTCCGATATAACCTAACGTTGGAGGTTTTCCCTTATGAAATATGAATGTCAGGTAACTCTA
The DNA here is from genome assembly GCA_030765055.1 of Mantis religiosa. Classification (NCBI taxonomy): domain Eukaryota; kingdom Metazoa; phylum Arthropoda; class Insecta; order Mantodea; family Mantidae; genus Mantis; species Mantis religiosa. Next base: position 98,588 of record JAUKNK010000724.1, on the reverse strand, counting down.
AACACTATGGCACCTGGGCTCATTTCATTCATTGTCCGATATAACCTAACGTTGGAGGTTTTCCCTTATGAAATATGAATGTCAGGAAACTCTAAGCTCTATGACCCCTGGGCTCATTTCATTCATTGTCCGATATAACCTAACGTTGGAGGTTTTCCCTTATGAAATATGAATGTCAGATAACTCTAAGCTCTATGACCCCTGGGCTCATTTCATTCATTGTCCGATATAACCTAACGTTGGAGGTTTTCCCTTATGAAATATGAATGTCAGGAAACTCTAAGCTCTATGACCCCTGGGCTCATTTCATTCATTGTCCGATATAACCTAACGTTGGAGGTTTTCCCTTATGAAATATGAATGTCAGATAACTCTAAGCTCTATGACACCTGGGCTCATTTCATTCATTGTCCGATATAACCTAACGTTGGAGGTTTTCCCTTATGAAATATGAATGTCAGATAACTCTAAGCTCTATGACACCTGGGCTCATTTCATTCATCGTCCGATATAACCTAACGCTGGAGGTTTTCCCTTATGAAATATGAATGTCAGATAACTCTAAGCTCTATGACCCCTGGGCTCATTTCATTCATTGTCCGATATAACCTAACGTTGGAGGTTTTCCCTTATGAAATATGAATGTCAGGAAACTCTAAGCTCTATGACCCCTGGGCTCATTTCATTCATTGTCCGATATAACCTAACGTTGGAGGTTTTCCCTTATGAAATATGAATGTCAGATAACTCTAAGCTCTATGACACCTGGGCTCATTTCATTCATTGTCCGATATAACCTAACGTTGGAGGTTTTCCCTTATGAAATATGAATGTCAGATAACTCTAAGCTCTATGACCCCTGGGCTCATTTCATTCATTGTCCGATATAACCTAACGCTGGAGGTTTTCCCTTATGAAATATGAATGTCAGATAACTCTAAGCTCTATGACCCCTGGGCTCATTTCATTCATTGTCTGATATAACCTAACGTTGGAGGTTTTCCCTTATGAAATATGAATGTCAGATAACTCTAAGCTCTATGACACCTGGGCTCATTTCATTCATCGTCCGATATAACCTAACGCTGGAGGTTTTCCTTTATCCTGAAAGATGAATGTCTGGTAACTCTAACTCTATGGAACCTGGGCTCATTTCATTCATTGTCAAATATGACTTAACGCTGGAGGTTTTCCCATATCCTGAAAGACGAATGTTTGGTAACTAAGTTCTATGTACCCTGGGTTCAGTTGAACATCACTTCATTCATCGTCCGATATAACCTAACGTTGGAGATGGAGGGACGCTGCCCGAGACTTCAACAGTCGTGGAAGAGATCGTACCGGGTGGTAAGAGGATTAACGCTGTGGTCTACCGTATCCAGAAGGTGCCCGAGGAAAGATGTTGGTGGTATACCTGGATCGTCTGGCCCGCTACGACGATGCTGTTCGGGACGACCAGCCTTGAGGAGGGAGCAGTGTCGCGAGCCCATTGTTTGGATAAGCGCGGCTGACGCACACAAAGGGGCAGATAGTGTAGAACGGAGATAAGGGGCAGATAATTCAGTGCGGAGATAAAGGGCTTGCCGAAACAGATAAAGATAGATAACTAGAAAGTTCTAATGACAGAGAACATTCCCCAACCGTCTGGAATCATGAATGGTCGTATAAAAAGGAGCCGCGATTGCTAGTTAGAGTCAGAGTGCCTGCAGCAGTGTTTTGAAAGTGAACGCATTTGTTTGTGGACGGCGATCTTGGAAGATTGTAATTGTGTATTGGACGTAATTCTGCTACTGTAAGGGTTGATCAAAGTGTATTTCTACGTAAATAAAGAACATTTTGAATTTCTGCAACTGGCGTTTTAATTCTACGAACCCACAAAGTCACAATATTAATTTTATACTTTGTGAGGGCATGACTTCGAACGGCGGTGCTTGTATTTTGACTTTATTCGAACCCTTCCATTGTAAGAGACTCAACTGTTGTATTGTCAAACGCTACAGAGCATGGTGACGTCATTCCGCTTATCTGAGTTTATTTATGATTAAATCATGGGGGCGCCGTGGAAGCGCAGTGGTTTCGTTCGGGGTTCCCGTGCTAAGCGTCTCGAGTTCGTTTCCTGCTCTGGGGTTGGCGATTTTAAGTGGGCCCTACCATGCCTTCACGTCTGTCTAGCACATGTGAAGTGTCCCAATGTGGTTCGGAGTCTACGGTGTAAGCTGTAGGTACCCTCGCCTCACCGTCATCTTCACTATCGCACTATCATTGGAGATAACGGACACCGCCCTCTGTGTGCCTCCACCTGAAAAATGGTGTCCGTACATCACGTGGTGGCGCGAGGTTACCCCTAAGTCATGTGTGAGGAGTGTTGGAACACGTGATTAAATCATGCTAATAAATTTTTGGGTGAAATGCAATACCTCCCCTACTTATTTCAAATTTTTATTGTGGTTCCACAAAAATTCCTAAAAAAACAACTTTTGTTTGTATATAAATAAATTATGAACCCATTTTTGGTCAGCCCCTGTGGCGTAAGTGGTAGCGTGACTGCTTCAGTTCAAGAGGCCCAGAGTGGGAATCTCGGTCAGGGTAAGTTATCTGGGTACGTTTTCTTCACTGGAGTTTTCCCTTATCCTGAAAGATGAACGTCTGGTAACTCTATGGACCCTAGGGTCATTTCAGCATCATTTCATTCATCGTCCGATGTGACAACGTTGAACGGCTGGTGTGTTGTCTTGCATTGTCATGCAAAAGAAGAACATCCGCCATAGTTTTTGTTGGGTGAACTCGGCGAAGACGTGCTTTCAGCTTTTTGAGAGTTCTGGCTTATTCGACAGAATTTATTGTGCATCCCTGCTCCAAAAATCAATCATAAGCACACCCTCTACATCCCAAAACACTGTCGCCATAACTTTCCCTGCCGATCGCTGAGTTTTGCATTTTTTCTTCTTCGGTGACGTTGTGTGATGCCATTCCATTGACTGCCTCTTTGATTCAGGTTCAAAAAATGAACCCACGTTTCGTCTCCAGTAACAACTTTTTCCAGAAACTCCTGTCCCTCCAAATTGAAGCGTCACAAGTCTTCTGAGGCTATTGTTTTCCTTGTTTCTTTCTTTTGGACGGTTAACATCTTGGTACCCAACGTGAACAAACTTTTGAGTAACCCAGTTGTTGAATAAGCGTCATCACACTGCCCTTACTGAGGGAGGTAATGTGACACAATTCACCTGTTGCTACCCGGCGATCACCACGAATGATGTCGACTCGCTGAATGTTGCATGGAGTCACTGCAGTTACCGGTCTGCCGCTTCGCTTTTCATCTGCCAATGTTGTTTGCTCTTCAGCTTCGTTACGGCGACGAAACCATCGTCTAACAGTGCTGACATCCACCGTTGCATCACCAGACACATGTTTTAGCCTTTTGTGAAAGCGAATTGGCGTTTCACCTTCCGCAGTCAAAAATTCAATCACAGAACGCTGTCTAATACGAATGTCGATGTTAGCCATTCAGAAAAAGGATGCAGTGCTGCCACCTGTTGACTTACAAAGTTACTACCGCAGGGGATTGGAGAAGAAGGTTTGAGGAATTGCGCCAAATTCCAAGTTTTCACATAACTTACTTATTTAAGCGGAAAAATAGTAGGCATTACTTTTTGACCCATCCTCGTACATGTTGGATTTAAAAAAACGCAACTTCGTCTCATCTGGCACTGACAGGCTGTGTTTAGCCCGAAGATTATTTCTGCGTGCCCACCCAGGATTGGGTTTTACCGCAGGAAGGATTTTCTTTTCTTAGGATAGTTAAGGATGGATTTTTTTGTATTAGAATGATGGTAAGATTTGAGATAGTATATTATTCCTCTAAGGAAGACAGGATGCTATGCCTGATGCACCTGGCGACGAAGTAGATTAATTTGATTTGTTTTGGATAATTTTGAGGCCAAACAACTCTTGGTTAGATTATGGGAGCTCAGCTTTTGCTGCTGGTGGATTTGCTCCTTGGTTACCTCGGATACCCGCAAGCCATGCGGAGGACCATGAAAAGTCGACGTCGACGTCTAGTTGGATCATAATCAACAAGAGACCTAACCAGGGCACTTCTATGTGATGGTAAATTGGCGTATACTTTTGTAGCCCGGCGCCTAATTTCATCCTCCATGTATGGAAGTGATGAGGCTTCATGAAGGAACCTTACTGGAAAAAATCGGCCTACTGAATAGATGGACCTAAGTCCTCTATTCTGAGCGCGTTGAAGATATGCCAGTCAGGTATCTGCGGCCATGCCCCAGACCTCACAGGCATATAGCATCAACGGGACTTGAGAGCTCGAAAAAGATATAACTTCATCGATCGAGAACCCAGCATAGGGTACAAGAAAGCAATAGCTCCCTGAACCCTTGCCGAGAGCTCCCTGATGTGTCGGCGAAATGTCAAACCTCTGTCTAATTCCACTCCCTGGTATTTGACAGAGGGGACCCATTCTATCCTTCGATCTCTAAAGGCCCAAATGACCTTGTTGTCGACGGGCCCTTAAACACCACACACCCACACACTCGACCTCTAAAATTCAAGTTTGGACAGTCTGCGGGGATGTGGCGCTTAGTGAATGGTATGGCGTGGCTTTTGTCCGGGTTAACGGACATCCGCCAACGCCGGCACCACCCTTGTGTGAGACAGAGGTGTCTTAGTATTGGGTTGAAGGCTCTGAGAATGTGCCTGCCTTTCCAGAATACCAGCACGTCGTCAGCATATTGTGCCATTTCGACGCGCGGCTTGGTTGGAAAGTCTGCCATGTATACACTAAACAGTGTGGGAGATACTACTGAGCCTTAGGAGACTCCACCTCTCACAGGTAACTTGGTGTTGGAAGTGCTATTTTTTACCTTTGTGGACTGTGCATACCTTCTCACTGTGTGATCCTCTGACATAGGTATTTTTATTATTATTATTTTATATTTTTATTTTGAAAAGTGCAGAGCGATGGGCAGTGGTATCTGGACGAGTCCACCTCAGAACGGTTGCAACTGGAGGGGAGGGCAGGTCAGTTGCGTACCAGTTGCGAGCAACTAAACACGTGCAGAGCTATTCGGCAATACTACAGCTTGTTTCAAAATGTGCTTGTCTCCTGGATCCAAGAGAGCATTTGTAAATGACGCCTCCTAGCAGCACATTAGGAAATAAAGTGCTACATTTAAAAACACGAGACGTAATAACCAATATCCGTGGATTTATAAAAAAGGAACAATGGTCTGGGTCAGCTATAAAAATCTGGGGAAGGGTATCTGAGGTAACAGTTGTATCTGAAAGCAGTTTAGGAGAGTTATTAAGGAAAGAAAAGCCATTGGTGCTAGTACAACAACGTCCTTCTCTATGCCCAGTAAACAGATTAAGAACATGCGCAAAATCTAATTTGGATGTTTTAATTCAGAAGTAGTTAGGTGAACTATGAATAACTTTTAAAGCACAGAAAAACAAAGGCCAGCTTTGTAGAAAGTGCTTATGAAGCTAAAAATTCTACTGACTTCCAAGGCAGTGTCTGAACATTAAGAAGAGTTCTTTTGAAGCTAGGATTATTAAAAAAAAAAAAAAACACTGAGCGTGACAGACAAATTTTAATCCAACATCGCACCATACGTGCAAAAAGGCTTAAGTATTTACGAAATATTCGGAGATATCGAAGTGAAGTTTATATAGTTTATATGGATGAAACTTATATAAATAAAACACATACTGGACCATATTCCTGGTGTGAAATACGTTACAGGGACTCTGCAGCGATATTGAAAGGCCGACAGTTGTTTAATGCCTGCTGGAGGAGAACAGTGTTTTGTTTCAAATGCCTATGTACTATTTAAGATCCAACAAAAGCGTGGAGATTACTATCATAGTAAGAATTACAACTTAGTTTATAAGAGATGCAAAACTGGCTTCGAGAATGAAATTTGTTTTTAGACACCTTATGCACCGCCCTCCCCTCTCGTAATCCTACGCGTGTGACGCATTGTGGCGATATGTGCGCTATCCCCACCACAGTTGCTACTCATCCCTACCGCGCAGAATTCCTGTCAAGATAAAATAATACATCTGTACA
>JAUKNK010000724.1:0-90000 GCA_030765055.1 Mantis religiosa | reverse complement strand
ACCAAAAAGAGTGCTAGAATACAAACCTAAAGGAAGAAGGAAAAGGAACCAAAAGGAAGTCTGCAAATGAAATGAGACACGAGGTATATTATAAACCACCTTACCACTGCCAGAACAACCAATTGAGTTAATGTAATCTCAAATTATGTTGCAAACAGAAATAATACTTTTAAACTGACTGACACTGAACGACTTATTCATCAAGAAATTGACAAGGTTGCACAAGACTGGGAAAACTGCATGATACATACGGATAAACTGCAATAACACTTCTTTTGGAAAGAAATAGCACGTGACGAGATTTTGGGGCCTATAATCATATATTTACAACACTCAGATGATGAGTGTTAACAGAGATAGCACATAAAAAGGGGAAATACATAAAAAAAGGTAAAATCAGAATTGGATACTGTTATATTTGGTGTACCACAAGGCTCTGTATTGGGTCCATTATTATTTATTTTATATATTAATGACAAAAATCCCACAAAAGACTACTGTTGTAACCTATGCAGATGATACAACAGCCATGTGCTGGAATAAATCAATAGAAGGGCTGAACGTCACTCTAAACAACACTACCTTTGAATTGCTGAACTATTTTCAATCTGTCAAACTACAATGTAATGTGCAAAAGACCAATATGATGCACTTCACTTGCCAAAAGATTATGATGGTAATATAAATCTAAAAGTACAGGGTGACATTGTGTCAGAAGTAAAAACACGTAAATTTTTGGGTATTGTGTTAGATAATCGACTAACTAGGGCTGATCATATTGAAAACATATGCGTAAAAATTAGTATATCTTTATATCTCTTAAGATATTTTAGCAAGTACGACAATACAAATATCCTAAAATTAATATACTATGGATGTATCTATCCATATCTAATCTATGGAATAGAAATATGGGGTTCAGCAGCCAAAACACACATGGATAAACTGCTTATTTACCAAAAAAGTGTGTTAGGGTCATATATAATCTAAAAGCAAGATAATCTTGCAGGGATACCTTTATAAATAAAAAAATAATCACCATCTACTCTCTGTATGCTTATACAGCTATAATGTTTATTGTGGACAAGTGTAATCCAGTTAAAAACAGTCAGGTACATGAACATAACACCAGAACCAATATGAATTACTATAGAGACAGTGTAATTAAAACTGTCTCTCAAAAGGATGTACATATACTACGAATTAAGCTTTACAATAAACTGCCATCTGATAGCTAGCATCTCAAAACAGCAGTTTAAATGGAAGTTAAAGGCTTTCCTCATAAATAAATGTTTATATAACTTAAATGAATTATGACATTGCAGCTTTAATTATACTCGAAAGTGATAAATTCATTAAGCTGATTAAGGGATCATGTGTAGAATTAGTTTCTAATGCTGTAATTGACTCTGTAAATTAGATTCTAATGTTGTAGAATTGACTATGTTCAAGTAGTATTAATGATGAAAAATTGACTGTGTCAGAAATTGTAACCAACAATCGATTGACAATATTTATTTGCTTTTTCTACTTTAGACTTTTTTGATCCTGTATCTGTTACAGTTTTTAGTCTTATGTAACTTTTATATTTATCTTTGTATCTTGAACTGACGTGTCCTATAACATATGTATTATGTTCCAAAGGATGAAATAAATACAATACAATAAAATGAAGAGAGTGACAATGACAAATTGTCTCTAAACAGAAGTGACATTCATAGCTATATGGATGCGCCGCTGGCAGTTTTGTTGGATTAGAAAAATAGATAATGGATAAACTGTAATTATTTTTAAAGTATACATTTAAAACATGTACGTAATATATGAATATCTATGATGGAATTGTGATTTGAATAACGTCATTATTATAAAGCCAAGTGTATGTGTGTGTGAGAGAGAGAGAGGGAAATATAAAAAGAGTGGGGGGTAACGAGGTGGCAACGCTGAAGGCTCTAACGCATCTGATTCGCTACAAAGCAGAACTCTTCCCATTTGAAACATATAGTAGATGCAATTGTGGTGGCAGAGCTAAGTGGAGTGATAGCGAAAATTCAATTAGGTCACGTTTGTGATGTGATAAAACTATTAAATGAAGTAAAAGTGAAGTAACGCCATGGAATAACAGCCTTATAGCCAGCTAGAGTCTGTCAACCCGACTGCTGACCTCACGCCCACATATGCAAGGTAAAGTCCAATTAACTTGAGGTGGCAGCTGAGTATAGATGCACACTAAAAGAAATAGTCTGATAGTAACCCTGAAAGAAGACTCAAGGTGATTTATACATGTGGAGTAGTTGATACATGTACCACCAATAGCTCCACATGTATAAAATCATCCTCAGTCTCCTTTGAGGATTTCTAACATACTAATTCTATTAGTTTGCATCTTAATTCAGCTGCCACCTCAAGTTAATTGGAGTGTAGAGGTGGCTGATCATCCAACCGATACGGTGATGACATGTGGTCAGCATCTCGGCACCACCAGCCAGCAAGTTGCCGTTCTAGACCAGGGTTTGATACCTAGCGTAGCTCCTTAATTTCCTCACCAGTTAAGTGGGTGCCGCTCCTATACCCGGGAGTTAAAATCCGCAAGCCACAGGGGTGGCATCGATCCCGGGTGCTTTCCGTGGCAGGGCTTGAAAGCAAAACGCTCACTACTCCACGGTGCAGGATACTAAATGAAGTGGCAGTGGAAAATGAACTAGATCGCATTTGTGATGACAGAACTAAATGAAGTTCTTTTTTTTCTTACAATTACGTCCTCCAACGTTAACTCATATCAGACGATGAATAACGAAATGGGTAAAATGGTGCTCAAATAATCCCAGGGTCCATAGAGCTTACAATTACCCGATATTCGTCTTTCAGAATAAGGGAAATCTGCGAAAAAAAACTTATCCAGATAACTCGCCCTGACCGGGATTCCAACTCGAGACCTCTTAAACGTGAGGCAGACATACTGCGATCTATGCTACCAAGGCGGGCACTAAGTGAAGTATCAGGGAAAATTGAATTAGATTACGTGTGTAAAGTTGACAATGGAAAATGAACTAGTTCACATTTGTGAAGTTGCAGGACTAAGTGAAGTAACTGGAAGCAATGAACTAGTTCATTTTTGTGAAACGGTAAAATTAAGGGACGTGTCAAAGAAAATTTAACTACATCACATACGTGAAATGAGAAAATTAAGAGAAGTTATATGAAGAACTCAGGTGGATCACGTTTGGGAAGTGAAGCAACAGGAAAGTTGAACTGGAAATCATTTTAGGTGAACGAACTAAATTAATCCAAGGGAAAGGTACTAAAGTACGTAACTAAGTGAAGTGACAGTGGAAAATGAACTAGATCGCATTTGTGATGACAGAACTAAATGAAGTTATCTTTTTTTTCCTTACAATTACGTCCGCCAACGTTAAGTCATATCAGACGATGAATAACGAAATGGGTAAAATGGTGCTCAAATGATTCCAGGGTCCATAGAGCTTAGAGTTACCCGACATTCGTCTTTCAGGATAAGGGAAATCTCCGTAAAATACCTTATCCAGATAATTCACCCCGACCGAGATTCCAACTCAGACCTCTTAAACGTGAGGCAGACATCCTGCGATCTATGCTACTAAGGCGGGCACTAAGTGAAGTGTCAGTAAAAATTGAATTAGATCACGTGTGTAAAGTCGACAATGGAAAATGAACTAGTTCACATTTGTGAAGTTGCAGGACTAATTGAAGTAACTGTAAGCAATGAACTAGTTCACTTTTGTGAAGCGGTAAAATTAAGCAACCTGACAAAGAAAATTTAACTATATCACATAAATTAAATGAGAAAATTAAGAGAAGTTATATGAAGAACTCAGCTAGATCACGTTTGCGAAGTGAAGCAACAGGAAATTTGAACTGGAAATTATTTTAGGTGAATGAACTAAATTAATCCAAGGGAAAGGTACTAAAGTACGTAACTAAGTGAAGTGGCAGTGGAAAATGAACTAGATCGCATTTGTGATGACAGAAGTAAATGAAGTTCTTTTTTTCCTTCTAATTACATCCTCAAACGTTAAGTCATATCAGACGATAAATAACTAAATGGATAAAATGGTGCTCAAATGATCCCAGGGTCTATAGAGCTTAGAGTTACCCGACATTCGTCTTTCAGGATAAGGGAGATCTCCGTAAAAATACCTTATGCAGATAATTCACCCTGACCGAGATTCCAACTCAGGACCTCTTGAACATGAAGGAGACATACTGCGATCTATTCTACTAAGGCGGACACTAAGTAAAGTGTCAGTAAAAATTGAATTAGATCACGTGTGTAAAGTCGACAATGGAAAATGAACTAGTTCACATTTGTGAAGTTGCAGGACTAAGTGAAGTAACTGGAGGCAATGAAGTAGTTCACTTTAGTGAAGCGGTAAAATTAAGCGACCTGACAAAGAAAATTTAACTACATCACATATATGAAATGAGGAAATTAAGAAAAGTTATATGAAGAACTCGGGTAGATCACGTTTGCGAAGTGAAGCAACAGGATATTTGAACTGGAAATGATTTTAGGTGAATGAGCTAAATCAATCCAAGGGAAAGGTACTAAAGTAAGTGAAGTAACAGTGGAAACTGAAGTTGATTATGCAAGTGAAGTGACATAGCAAAAATAACAAAAAATATAAATGGTATATAACTGTTATGTACCTGCCATCAACTCGACGACGTGCACATCTGTTGCAGGCGGCCAGATGGTAGACCTCGTCACAGCCTATGTGTAAGTATCTGGCAGATTGGTGAAGCGCCATCACTTGACGCAACATTTCCTTCACCAACACGCGCATCGAGTCAGGGTTGGAGGGACAAATTTCCTGTGGGAAGGCTGCCAGTTCCCTCAGGTGTCGGAATTCCGGAAGTTTGAGCGCAAATTCTAAGTGACCAAACGTCTGCACCAATGGAATGACTTCCAGCTGTTGGTCTGCAGCCCATTTTAAGATCTGTACCACCTGCAAACATCAAGTTACGGTTTAACACACAGAAATTATGATGGGTTTTGTTTATTTGGGTCAAAAATTTTAGGCAATACATCTGAGAAAATGAAACAAAGTTAAATATTTTGCTTAGAGTCAGAATATAAAATGTGCACTGCCCATAAAATTTGAACGAGATAACTTAAACCATTAGGCCTTATAGTTATGTTTCTCAAAGTTTTATATATACAGGGTGTTTCAAAACGACACCAAATATATATAAGTAGTTGGTCAGCTTCTATGTGACCCATATAGATAGCATTTACCGCCAAGAGAGCCTCATGAAAATGCTGCAGATGCTCCAGATAAGGCAGTCACAGGAACAACGACGCGTGCCTCACATTGTCGGAGTTCGCAGGTATAGGTCACACGCCGTGTGGCGTGCTGCAGCTGTTTGTACAAATACCTACATACTCCGCAGTAGCTTGTTTGCTACTATTAAGCTATTGCTTAATTATTACTTATGAGTGTTTAACATGTTCCAGAATTCTGCTACAGCAGTCCATGATGACAAATAAGCTGGTGGACACATGCAACATACTATTTAGAGGGAAGTTAATGTTAGTGAGGCTGAGAATGGAAGCATTAAATGATAAACAGAACAGTAAAAACATCAAAGAATTGTAGATAAATTAACCAAAACTAAATGGTTTATACAAGTAAACGAGCATTTTATTTCACGTGTTTGATAATACTAAATAAAGCATTTGTAACTGAAAAGGAAGCTGTTGATATTTACAGTAAGTGTATAATTAAGATCATAACAAAATACTCTGAAGTTAAACAAATAAATATTATTATTGATGTATCTGTTTTTACAATTCATATTTTTAAAGAAACTAAATTAATCGTGCGTTCGTTGAACTCCCTTCAACTCTTCCATCCATCAAAACCATATCTGTCATTTCGGCGTTCGTATAGCGCTCCATATTGCTTGGATTTGCTATCTAAGTACACGCAAAATCCTCTCTGTTAGGACGGAATGTGTAGCTTTACACTGAAGAGCAACCTTCAACTGTCCCAGTTATTAGTTGACTTTTACACAAGTAACTGCCCTTTGCTCCATTACCTGTAAGGTAGGCTAGGGTCACTGATAAAGAGCAAGGAGTCCAGAGGTCCAGAGGTAGTCCTGGTCGGGCGGAGCAATTTTTCTTTTACCCCGTCCGGGTGTCTTCTGTCGCAGTACCTAGCCGCTTTGCGGCTTAACCTGCGAAGTGAGCCAGGAATGTTTTTTTATTGTTCCGCTGGGGGTAGGTTGTAGTTTTGTTTAAAAATGTTTGTTTGCATGCCCTTGAGTAATCTCAGAAGGCAGCAGCTTAGCCGTTTTATTGCACTCTCCCATTGGGGGGGGGGGGGGGGGGTCGGTTTAGTGTTTTTGCACCGTTTTGATTACGGGTGGCCTAACGCTTGAGCCATCAGGCGTAAAATGAATTTTGGAGTTAATGGGCTCCAACTTGGGTTAACCAAGGGGCCCCAGGACGTCTCTGGGGAGTTTGTATGATGGCAAGCGTCTTTGCTCCCTCTGGTCATATCTACCCAGGGAGTTCACCAAAGGGTTGCCATGGGTTTGGATTTTGTCGTACATTGATCGTGCGCTCTCTCGGATGACATCGACAATGTACGGGATTTTCGAATGTTCATAAAGGATCTGGGCTGGGAATCTCCAGTCTGTAACGTATATCACTCTGAGCGCCTTGTTCTGCAGCGTCTGGAGTCTGACGAAAGTGGTATTAGCCACTGTTCCCCATATCTCTCAGCCGTACAAAATCATGGGCGGGATGATCGCCCGATACATCTGGAGTTTGAGACGGAGGAGCATGGTTGAACGGAATATTGGGTATAGGTTCCTGAGCGTGACGTGTCCAAGCTGGACCATGCCTTTGACGTGCGGAGCGTAAGTTAATTTGCGGTCCAGCGTCACTCCGAGATATTTCGCCGTTTGCACCCATGGGATTCCACGGCGCCGTAAAACGAAGTTCTGCTGCAACCGGTTGGCTCTGGTTTTCGACAGGAGAATTGCAGAGCTCCATTTGCGCATTTTGCGCTCCATTTGCCAATGGCCCGGAGCTGGGCTTGGTTCTGCCGAAAGCTTTACCTCGGGTTTCTGTTTACCGCGAAGATCATGAGATCGTCCGCATAAATGTTTTTGTTCTCGTGGCCGGTGCGTCCCAATAACAACTTTTGAGGTTTGCACACCAGTGTATCCTGCACGGCCTAATCACAAAATCATGTAATATTTAATGCTGCATAACATTATACCTAACAGAACTTGGAAGCTGCGACACCGATATTCGAAGTAGTTAAGTTATAAACTATGCAACAGCTATAATCGTTTGGTGTCATAATTTATTTTAATTTTAAATTCCTCTAAAGTTAATTCATATCAACCGATGAATGAAATTATGCTCAAATGAGTCTAGGGTCCATAGAGCTTAGAGTTATCAAACATTCATCTTTCAGGATAAGATGACACCCTTGAAAAAATTCTTATACATGTAACTCACCACAACCGAATCCGTTAAACGTGAGGCAGACATGACCCACCAGGCTACAGAGGTGGCAGTATTGATCTTATATACACATATAATAATTTGTAATATAAAACTTCACTTATAAGAAATGATGAAAGTTTTCTTATTAATTGAATAGGATCGTGATATCGTGAAACAAATCTGTCACATCAGCTAACAACCCTGTTAATATTGTCGCCAACGTATTATTGAGGCGAGACGGGGCGAGGGATGAGTTCAAAGAGACGGGCAGTGCATTGCGGAGATAAAAGTTTCCCGAAACGGTGGGGGGAAGGAGTTGGATTTCTGGAGAGTTCCTCTTTCTTCTAACGCCGTCTTATTGTTTGAGAACATTCCAGAAAAATGAGTAACCTATAAAAGGAGCCGCAGCAATCATCAAGCTATGCAGACTCGAGGAGCTCCTGACGACCTCTGTCACCGCCGTCAACAACCGTCCCCCAGCGGTAGAAGTTCAGGACCTCCACTCTGAGGTCCTAAACATAAACCAGCGCCTGGATAACATGGAGGAATCTCTGGCAGCTGCTGCCGCCCAACGCAGCACGACCAACGCCGCCCTCCAGGACATGCAAGACAGGCTGACCACGCTCTCCAGCCAACTCATGGACGGACCTACACCGCAGAAACAGCTAGCAGAGTCAATCCACACCCAGCTCCAGGACAGCGCAGCCCAATATGAAGAAGGGATTGCCGCTCTTCAGTTCACAATTGACCGCATCACCAACGCTTTCTGCGACAACCCACCCAACGACACACTAAGCTACTGCAAGGGCAAGCTTGAAAAGATTGTTGGATACATCAATGATACACCACCCAACAAGAAGCTACACGAAGCCCTTTGCGTACACCAGGACCACATCACCCAGAGCATCTACGACCTGAATATGTCCCTGGCTCCAGAACACGGGGTCCCTCCGCCGCAATTTCTGCCACATCGAGACACCCGCACACGCAGGACGCCGCCACCATCAGACCTGCAACGCCGCATCCACCCCGGCCATGAGCTGTCGACGGCCTTGGCCCTTCCGCATCACCACAATCCAGTTCCTACGAGGACTTAACGACTCCAGCTGATTACGCATATAATGATCACCACTGTACACAGGTCGTAGTCAGGGTCCCCTGGATCATGGCTGCTACCTGACCACCACAAGAGAATTTTCCGCATACCTAGTTTCTACCCACGAACAGCCGGGTTGCTTCGGTGGTACCGGCCATCAACTTCGCCTCAACAGTCCAAACTAAATTAGCACCACAGGCCCCAATAAATAGAATCACCCCAGAACAACATCGCTCCCATGCCCCATCCTTCTTCCTGCCCAAATACCCAATATACCCTGTTGTTGGTTTTTCCTATACCTTTATTCCCGTTTGCAAAAAAAAAAAAAAAAAAAAAAAAAAACACATTGAGGGATCAGTCGGTAATTGGACGCGTGCGCGTGAACCGTTGTAAAAGTGGACTTTGTATGTGGTCGATGACCTTGCGAGTTGTATTGTGTATGTGACCTAAGTAACCTGGACTTTTAATTTCACGAATCCACAAAGACACAATAACATTAGAGAATGAAATTAATGGATTTCTTCCTTTTCTAAATCCAAAGATAATAATAAATAACTATAAATTAAACTTTGGTAGATAGAGTCAACATGAAAAATTCAATGCCACGGTACGTAGCTCAAAGGTTAAAAGCGACTGGACGGAAACCAGTAGATCCGTGGTTCAAATCCCGGCCATGACATTGAATTATTCATGTTGACTATCCATCAAAAATCTTAGCCTATGTACGGCTAATGTGGAGAAATGATTAATTTCCATCAATTAACTAAAATAATAAGACTTAAATGATGAAGCCTGGGACTCAAGTACTTACAATAGTAAGTCGCCACAAACGGTGTATCTCGGATACGAGTGCCCCTAGTGGTCTACCGGGAAAATATACGAGTCAACTGGAGAATTTAATGTTAGGATGGTACGTTGGCCATGGTAGCTCAAAGGTTAAGAGCGACTGAACTGAAACCAGGAGATCCGTGGTTCAAATCCCGGCCATGGCATTGAATTTTTCATGTTGACTCTATCCATCATATATCTTAGCTTATAAAAGGCTAGTGTGGAGAAATGATTAATTTCCATCAATTAACTAAACTTTGGTATGTTTAGGAAGTCTACTCATATTGATAATTACATAAAAATAAAAGTTTTAACCCTTTGTCACATAAATTTTCTTTTTCAATAGTTTGATTTATAGATTAACAATTATACCCCTGAATAAAGATGAATTTAATAAAGAATAAAAACATATTATTAATACTGCTTTAGTGATTTTAATAAACACTTTATACATAAAAAATTGATAAATTTAAATATAAAAACTGTTAATGATATTACTACCCTTAAAAATAAAAGAGGATTATGCTCACTTTCTTCTTGGGCAGCCAGCCAGGTGAAAAGACGATTAGATATAGACGTTTCGGGAGTGTGCATCTCTCCCATTATCAGGATATTTATAAAATGTTATAACCACAAATGAGTGAGTGAGTGAGTGAGTGAGTGGTGTTTTAGGGCCCGTCGACAACAAGGTCATTTGGGCCCGACCACAAATGAAACCCTGGATATAACATAACTATAAACAAAGACAAAACAATATAAAAATTCGCATTACTGAACAAAAGACTGCTTTCAGTAGATTAACTGCCAGGTCAGGAGATGGCGTGAGTATACAAAATTGTGTCAACGAAACGTAACTACTTGATTATCAAGCTGTATTAATCTTTGCTTCTTAATTCAATGGATTTCCATTTTTAAGGCCGGCTTCCAAGAGGAGCTGAACTGAAATGCAGCATCACGATTAAGCGTGCTCCTTAAAAATGGAAATCCGTCGATATAAGAAGCAAATATCAATACAGCTTGATAATCAAGTTAAGGACACTGGGAGGTTATTTTTACCCAAAGCTAATTTTTACCAATATTAAAATTTGAATATATAGAAAACTAAACATTATCAGAAGTTGAAATTCGGTATGATTACTGTATAAGGATGTGTGCATTTAACTACTGTATAATATTTAAATTACGTTCATATAGGTCCATGCAAAAGCGGCATAAATCATACCGCGTGTCCTGAAAAAAAATATTGCACCCTATATTTCAGATGCACTTTACTTGTAGAAATTTAAAGCTACATGCACCAAGTTTTATCCTAAATAACCTAAGATACAGTTTTATAATATCAGCTAAATGAAAATCATATATAGTTTATACTATGCACATGAAAAATTAATTAGTTTTGAGTAAAAAGAAAGACAATATTTTCAAGGACTAAATATTTGTTTTCATCCATTTTATAAATCACATGAATATAAATGTTAGCCGAATGTGTTCAAGGAACATTGAAAAATTACCACTACAAATTTTGTGTCAATATCTTTTATAGTTTTTGAGAAACATGCAGCTAAAGTATGAAAAATCAAGGTTTTGGGAAATCACGAAAAAATATTAGGCACCATTCTCAGGAAGTGGGCGTATCATTACGCCGCCATGTTTAAATTGACGAATTAAAAGGCTTTAATACCAGCTGAAGAATTATATAATTTTTTAACATTAAAAACAAAAAATTGATTTTTTTGAAACCTATCGACCTACCAGTGCCCTTAAGTAATTACTTTTTTGACCTAATTAATTTTCTATACTTATGCCATCTCCTGACTTGACATTTAATTTACTGAAAACAGTATTTTGTTCAGTAATGCGAATTTTGACAGTGTTTTGTCTTTTTTATATTAGTGTTATATCATTTCTGTAAAAAAGGTAAAATACCTAACAGCAACTAAACAATTTGTTTCGATTGTGATAAATTTGGAAACCAGAACGAAAGAAAGTTTTCGTAACATTAAGTATAAACAAACTGATAAGTCGGCCATAACAGATCATTTTTGGTCATTTAACCATTAAATAAATGCAGAAGTTAAATTATTAAAACAATTAAATGGTTCGATAGATTTAATTGTTTGGGGAAAGATATTTAAATACTTATTACACAGAAAATGAAGCTAGTTACAATGGAATAATAAATATAATACAAATAAAATATTTAGTGATTATTTTCCACTTATCTTAAGAAGTTGATGACAATACTTCTATCTTCTGTTTGAAATTAATTTCGTAAGCATTTGTCCACATCTTCAGTCAAACACACTTCGTTGTCAAGGATACTTTGTATTTACGTATTTACGTATTACCAACATCTGAAGACGAAACAAACCTAAAAACAGAATCAATTGCCGGTATGTCAAAATTCATTACGCGATTTTTATTTTTTAGAATTATTTTCCCCAAACCATTAAATCTATGGGAACATTTCATTGTTATAATAATTTTACTTCGGGATTTATTTCATGGTTAAATGATCAAAACTGATCTGTTATGGCCGATTTATCAGTTTCTTTATATCTAATGTTACGAAAATGTTCTTTCTTTCTGGTTTCCAAATTTATCACAATCGAAACAATTAAACGGATCGCCGTTGACATTGCTGGACCGTACCCAATATCCGACCGGGGCAACAAGTACCTGATGGTGGTCGTGGACTACTTCACTAAGTGGCCGGAGGTGTATGCCATCCCGAACCAAAAGGCAAGGACACTTGCCTCATGGAGCAAGTGTTTTGCCGATTTCGGGTACCATTAGAGCTGCACAGTGACCAAGGCACCAATTTTGAGTCCAACCTGATGAAGGAGGCACTAGAGAGACTTGGGATTAACAAGACCCGCACAACACCTCTCCATCCCCAGTCAGATGGCATGGTCGAAAGGTACATCAAGACCTTAGAGGAACACTTGAGGAAGGTCGTGGCCAGCCATCAGCTAGACTGGGACATCAAGGTGCCACTGTTCTTGCTGGCCTACCGCTCGTCAACACACGACACTACGGTATGTCAAAATTCATTACGCGATTTTTATTTTTTAGATTTTTTCCTCCCAAACCATTAAATCTATGCTCTTTCTTTCTGGTTTTCAAACTACGTTTCGTCTTTCCGATATAAACCTGATCTAAATCTAAACAATTAAATTGATAAATCGGCTGTGGCAGATCATTTTTGGTCATTTAACCATGAAATAAGTCCCGAGTTTAAATTATTAAAACAATTACATGTTCCCATAGATTTAATGGTTTGGGAAAACATATTTATTCTAAAAAATAAAAATCCCGTAATGAATTTTGACATACCGACAATTGATTCTGTGTTTAGGCTTGTTTCGTCTTCAGATGTTGGTAATACGTAAATACGTAAATACAAAGTATCCTTGACAACGAAGTGTGTTTGACTGAAGATGTGGGCAAATGCTTACGAAATTAATTTCAAATAGAATATAGAAGTATTGTGATCAACTTCTTAAGATAAGTGGAGAATAATCACTAAATATTTTATTTGTATTATATTTAAATACTTGTTTCATTTTTAGATTTTGGTAGTACTGGCAAAAACATAGTAATATTTGGTGAACGTGACCTTGGAAACAGGGTTGTTAGCTGATGATGACAGATTTTTTTTCAAGAAATCGTGACGCTAGTCAATTAATAAGAAAGTTTTCATCACTTCTTATAAGTTAAGTGAAGTTTTATGTTAAAAATTATTACATTTGTATATATTTATTTGCTTCACTGTTAATACCTTGTACACACCTGTTCTTTAGTGTATGCATTCCTTGCAGAGAGGTTTCTGAGAGAGCCTTCGAAAGGGAACATATCTTCGTATTCCAGAAGAAGGGCATTGGCCCCGGCGGCAGCCAAGTGTGGCAGTAGAGTTTTGAGGTATCGTAGTCTAGGTGGCGCTCCTTTCAGATCCAAGTGCACGACCCTTAGCTGGGCTCCTTCTGGGGGAGCAAAACCTACGTGGCTGTCAGCGCGGTTGTGCTCCATATCTCGAAGCCTGCAAAACAGATGCATGCATTACAGAAGATGGAGCAAAACGTATTCCAGAACTTATCTTTCAGAAACATCTTTGTTTCCCCAGTATTTATAGACCAAATCTTCATTATGTTCATTAAGTCATCTTTAACATATAAAAATACTTTAACATATAAGTAAAAACTTACCCTTTACATCCATAAAAAGATTAATCAAAAGCAAATATAAAAACAAACAAAACCAATCAATATCTAACAAACCCAAAAATAAAAAAATGGAACATTTTAATTAAAAATCCAGAAATTATTCCAGAAATCCCACGTAAAGCTGCAGTAGCAAATTTTAGATTACTTACGCAACATGATTATTTGGCCAAACACTTACACAGAATAGGAATTTATACAAGTCCAAATTGTCCTCTGTGCAACAAAGAAGAGGAAATGACTGAAGAACATCTTTTAACCTGTGAAGTCCTACCTGCCGGACCCACTACACAGAAATATTGGAGAGCTAGGGAGCTAATGGCTTCATTGCCAAAGCCTAGCATTTGACAACAAAGAAGAGGAAATGACTGAAGAACATCTTCTAACCTGTGAAGCCCTACCTACCGGACCCACTACACAGAAATATTGGAGAGCAAGAGAGCTAATGGCTTCATTGCCAAAGCCTAGCATTTGTCAACAAAGAAGAGGAAATGACTGAAGAACATCTTCTAACCTGTGAAGCCCTAACTGCCAGATCCACTACACAGAAATATTGGAGAGCAAGAAAGCTAATGGCTTCATTGCCAAAGCCTAGCATTTGACAACAACAACAACATGTAAAAATACTGTAGGGAAGTCAATAATCCAATCTTAGTCAAATCTTCACTCAGACAATCATGGCCCGTGATTAATATGAACATTGCAACAATGATTTTGTAGGTAGATCTGGAATTGTTTTAAATTTAATTTGGAGTTTTTTTTTACAAAGAAGTGAGATATTTGTAATAATTGAATCAGAATATTGAGAAACCCCACATGTCCAAAAATCTAAATTTTTCAGGAGATGCGCCTTGGTAGCGCAGAAGGCAGTGCGTCTGCCTCACGTTCAAGAGGTCCCGAGTTCGAATCTTGGTCAGGGTAAGTTAGCTGTAATTTTCGCATATTTATCCGTAACATTTTACCATAACATGTGAAGATAAAAAGTGCATCGCTCGTGTTCTAAGTATCGAAGAGACTGAATTTTTGTACGGCCATGATCAGAAAATAACGTTTTTTCTTATTTTAAGATTGGCATATGTAATATTCAAATATTTATCCGTAATATTTAACCATAACATGTGAATGATAAAAAGTGCATCGCTCGTGTTCTAAGTATCGTAGAGACAGGATTTTTGTACGGTCATGATCAGAAAATAAAATTCTTTCTTATTATAAGATTGGCCTCTGTCATTTTTCAAACATTTATCCGAGCGTAATTAATTAATTGTTTGTTATGACAAGGAATATGATGTCTACAATAAAATATGCAAATTTCAAAGAGTGTGTGGAACAATAAATAGAACATTTAGAAACAAAATACGTAAAGAAACAAAATTAAAGTTCTACAAAGTTATGGCTGTACCTATACTGACATACGGAAGTGAGACTTGGACGTTAACTAAAAATCAACAGAGTAAAATACAGGCTTCAGAAATGAAATTCTTGAGAAGTGTGAAAGGATGCACGAAGAGGGATTTAATAAGAAATGAAAATATAAGAGAAGAGCTGGACATTTTTAGTATGAATGATAGGTTAAAAGATCTCAAACAAAACTGGAAGGAACATGTTGAAAGAATGCCAGATAATATACTTACAAAACAAATATTACAGTATCATCCTAAAGGTAGGAGATCGGTGGGCAGACCCAGGAAACGATGGCTGGAGGACTTCGAAGGCGGAACAGGCATTTGATTGCCTATGCCATGAAGTGAAGAAGAAGTAATTAATTAATATAATGTTCTCAGTTCAGGGACATGAGATGCGTGTACACATTCGACAGCGCTGCTAGGCGGGGCAAGCTTAGTTTTGGCTGGAGTCTGCAGCGCGGTCCGCCTCCATATGTCTAAATTTTGCGAAGATTATAGAAAGAAGCAGTGCTATGTAATGTAATGGTAAACTACTACATATTTTACTATACCTTTTCAAACTAAGTGGACAGATAGACTGTTTATTACTCGTCTACTTTAAATTATAAACTACACAGCTTACATATTTGAAATGTAGTTACCCGACATCGTCGTCCTCTTCTTCGTTGATGGGCACTGTGGCAGAATTCTCTGCGTGTTCTAACCTCTCTATCCTGGACCGAGGTCGCAGAGCATCCTCCGTGCTCTTGGACTTCTTTGCACCGCCGAGCTTGAAGGCCTCCCACCAATGGTTCCTGGAGCTGAAACCCGTACTTAAAATGGCCGCATGGAGCATGAAGAACATGAGGACGAGCCCGAAGAAGCAGATGACCAGGGTGAAGCGATGGTGAAGCGCTCTTCGTAACCAAAGCAGGGATGCCATACTTTAGGAATGATAAGTTTCCTGTCATGGAATGGTTGGTGTGACTGTTCACTTGAGGTATATAACTTTGCAAGGGAATGTAAGTAATATACTGCTAATTGTGAAGAAACGAACGTGCAGAATACAGAAAATGGTTCATGTTTATCCACACTGTACTGTCCAACACTCGAAAAACTTTGAAGTTCATTAAAATTTTCTAGTAGTTCACCTATATTCGAGTTAATACTGTTTTACACGCCGACCTGAGGATGGAGAAGAGAAAAACTGTTGTACAATTTTTATAGGTTATGTTTGCAGTCTCCTAAATTTGTTTATGTATCTAACTGAAGCTATTTCTCATTTTGGCACTTGTATTTCAAAATATCCTTAGCTACTTTGTCTTCTCTCCATGCCATACCAAACCCAAAACAACAGACTGGGTTGTTCGCGTCATCAACAAGCCCGAATTAAGACTTTTTCTAATTTTAGTGTGTCCGAAAATACCACACTATATATTTAATTCTCTCTCACTCTCTCATTCCCCATCTTGTCCTCTTATTATGCCTTCCCCCTTTTTTTTATTTTGTGACGGTGGCCGGACGGTCACATGTGTTTCCTGTGCGAAGTTTTCGTTGACGGTGTTTTTGTTGGAGACTTGGCGTTCAGCCGAAGAGAGGCAGCAAACGTCACTGCGGAGGTACCCGGTGCCATGATGACCTGGTGTGACGTCACGACGGTTCCTCGACAGCTGTGGGCTCTAAATTGTACTCATCTCATGTGGCCTGTTATTGTGCTGTCCATTACTGCTGCAAGTAAAGTACAATGAGTTAATGATGTTACAATTATGCAAAGTGTATTACATTAATGTACGATACATGAATACTGATGAACACTCTAAATTCAGAGAAAATTTACTCAACTTGTTGCTTGATTAACAACAAGATGCCCTTAAATATACGACTGTAGTCTGAAGTAGCGCTAAATAAACCTTGTATGTACTTCTCAAACACTGTTATGGAGACAAAAGACAGTCTAGTTAAATATAGAGGCTATTTCAAAACAACACCAAACGATTACAGCCCTTTCGTAGTTTATAACTTAACTAGTCCGAACTTCGGTGTCGCAGCTTCGAAGTTCTGTAAGGTATAATTTTACGCAGCATTAAATATTACATGATTTTGTGATTAGGCAGTGTAGGAACCACTGGTGTGCGAACCTCAAAAGTTGTTATTGGGACACACCGGCCACGGAAACAAAAACATTACTCCTTGCTCTTTATCAGTGATCCTAGCCTACCTTTCAGGTAATGAGACAAAAGACAGTTACTTGTGAAAAAGTCGACTAATAACTCAGACAGTTGAAGGTTGCTCTTCAGTGTAAAACTACACATTCCGTCCTAACAGAGAGGATTTTGCGTGTACTTAGATAGCAAATCCAAGCAATATGGAGCGTTATACGAACGCCGAAATGACGATATGGTTTTGATGTATGGAACAGCTGAAGGGAGCTCAACGAACTCTCGATTAATTTAGTTTCATTAAAAATATGAATTGTGAAAATAGTTACATCAATGATAATATATATTTGTTTAACTTCAAAGCATTTTGTTATGATCTTCATTGTACAAATGTTTCAACCACTTACTGTAAACTTCAACAGCTTCCTTTTCAGTTACAAATGCTTTATTTAGTATTATCAAACACGTGAATTTAAATGCTCATCTAATCCTTGTTTCACATAAGCTTGCTCCATATCTCTTAAAGGTCACGTGACCTTATCATATCTCATTGGCTGCTGTTGTGGTGCAGTCTGTTGTGCGGTAAAGATTAGTTCGTTATTTAACATGTCGATATATCTTTATATGTTGGAAGAGAATTGTCAAATTTATATTTTCGTAGCTGTTTTAATTAAATATATTACGCAACAGAGTTGATTTATCTGAAATGTATGTTAATTCTTAAACGAAGTAAAGAGGAGGTTCCTTTGCTCTCAAGCACACGGCACGATAACACGTGATTTAGCGGTAGTGGTGACATTTGTTTATATGACTTATCACTGACATTGTTTTGAACTGGATTAGTCATATATCGCCATTCACGGTGTGTTGTGCCGAGTGCGAGAGCTAAATTATTTTATTGATTGTTTATTGCGCGTGTACTTATTATATGTATAATGACAGAGTCTACTGCCAGTTTTTCGCTGAAGTATCGCAAGGGAAAACCTTTACAAGTCAGCGAAAAAAGAAGTGGTACACGCCCAGCGAAGAATCCGTCTTTGTCAGTGAGAGAAGTCAAACAGCTGTGCTCTGAACTTACAGGTGTGAGAGTTAGATGCGTAAGAACATCGCGACATGAAACTGAGACAACAGAAGAACTTACCACTCCAGGGGCGATATTGCTGTGTGGCGAAGACGTTATTTAAGGACAATCAGATTGTACCGAGATACAAATCGCAAAATATACTACCTTGACGAGACTTGGGTGAATGAAGGACACACAAGTATGGCGTGACACGACTTTTAAGACTGAAAGACAAGCATTTTTGCAAGGTATGTGTGCTGGTTTTAAAAAATACCAGTGAAAAAGGCCGAAGCCCTTTCATTATAACTTGTTTCAGTTTCATTGCTCATTCATTCAGTTTCAACTTGCTCAGTTTCATTATAAACTTGTATTTTTGCATGCCTTCATATTCTTATTTGTATGATTTTATCTATCTTCCTAGCAATTATTATGACGTTTACTGCAGGTTTAAATGTGACGGGAAGGCACCGCCTATGGCGTATGGCGCGAAAGCATTAGTCAATTAGAGTAAGGGGGAGGGTAGTTGCACGCGGAGTGATACATGTCAGCGGAGTAAGGTTATATGAAACAGAGATTAATTGTATAAGCCATTTAGTTTTAGTTAATCTACAATTCTTTGATGTTGTTTTCTGTTCTGTTTATCATTTAATGCTTCCATCCCCAACCTCACTAACATTAACTTCCCTCTAAAAGGTATAAGTTACATATGTCCACTAGCTTATTTGTCATCATGGACTGTTGTAACGGAATATTGGAACACGTTATAAACACTCATAAGAAATAATTAAGCAATGCCTACTTTATTGCGGTTTGAAAGCCAAAGACATTCTTAATAGTAGCAGGCTACTGCGGAGCATGCCAGTATGTTTTCAAACAGTAACAGCATGCGGCACGACGTGTGACCTATACAAGCGAACTCTGACAGCGTGAGGCACGCGACGAGGCATGTTCTTTAAGTCAGTACCGTTTTGGAATTAAAAAAAGACGTGCATAGATATCGCAATAATTTTATTTTTACATGAAAGCCTGTACCTTAATCTACTTTTCTACATAATTTCTGTGAATATTGAGGCACTGTCATAACGTGGCACCAGTTTTTGAATACCCTCCTCATAAAAATCTGCCGCCTGACGTGTTAACCACTGTATCACAGCTGTTTTGACTTCGTTATCGTCTTGAAGACGCTGACCGCCCAGATGTTTCTTCAAGTGCAGGAACAAATGGCAGTCACTTAGCGCCAGATCAGGGCTGTATGGAGAATGATCTAGAGTTTCCCATTGAAAAGATTTGATGAGATCTTTGGTCCGATTAGCCACATATGGACGGGCATTGTCATGCAGCAAAACGATACCCTCACTCAACTTGCCACGTCTTTTGTTCTGGATTGCACGGCGCAGATTGTTCAATGTCTCACAATAAGACGCTGCATTGATTGTCTCATTACGAGGCAGAAACTCCACTAGCAATAATCCCTTTCTGCCCCTAAAACTGTGCACATGATTGTTTACTTAAACTTCACTTTTGTGGGTGATGATGAATGTCGCCATTCCATGGATTGTTGTTTCGATTCTGGTGTGACGTAGACCACCCATGTTTCGTCACCAGTAACAATTTGGTCTAAAAAATCTTCACCTTCATTGTGGTACCGCTCAAGGAAAGTCAATGCACTGCCTAAACGTTGGGTTTTGTGCAAATCCGTCAACATTTTCGGAACCCAACGTGAACACAATTTCCGATACTTCAAGTTCTCGGTCACAATGCGATACAAAACACTACAAGAATATTGAGGAAAATAGTCGCACAATGATGAAATTGTAAATCGTCTGTTTTCTCTCACCTTTTCGTCCACTTTCTGCACCAAATCTTCAGTAACGACCGAAGGACGCCCACTCCGTTCTTCATCATGCACATTTGTGCGGCCATCTTTAAATGCTCTCACCCATTTCCCTACCATTCCATCATTCATAATGTTTTGTCCGTAAACTTCACAGATCTCACGATGAATATCGATAGGTTTTACGCCTTTAGCACTAAGAAATCGTATAACAGCCCGTACTTCACAATAGGTGGGACTCACGATTGTCAGAGGCATCTTAAACACTCAGTAACCAAGATATACAACGAATAATCAGACTGTAATGGCGTCAGTGCGTACAGAAGAGATGTAGGTAACCAGCGCGCAAGAGAGGAACGCCGACCGTAGCGCTGCAGCGGCGGGATCACAAAACGGTACTGACTTAAAAAACATGCCTCGTATCTATATGTGTCACAAAGAAGCTGAGCAACTACATCTATATGTTCGTTCGGTGTCATTTTGAAACATCCTGTATAAAAGCTGGTCCCTATTTATTAACCTTGAAACGTCATGCCCTTTCCATAACATCAACAGAAACAACTGAAAGTTGGCAGTACATCGGAGAATGAAATGATAAAGTATTAAGAACTCAAACTTATATAAAAATGGCTGGCTCAGAAACAATTGTTTTTAAATTCATGGAAATTAATCATTTCTTCACACTAGCCGTATATATGCTAAGGTTTTGGATAGATAGAGTCAACATGACGGGTATCCTGGATCCGTGGAGATTCGTGTTTCAAATCCCGGCCCTGGCACTGAACTTTTCAGGTTGACTATTTACTTGTAAGTTTTAAAGAGATTTTTCTTTATATTTTTTATGTAATATCCTCTAACGTCAAGACCATGGTCCATGGAGCTTAGAGTTACCCAACATTCATTTTTCAGGATAAGGAAAACCCACGGATAAAACCGTGTGGAGGCCTTCAGAGGGCCGGTCCATACCTCCAGTGATAGGGTGATAGTTAAGATGACGGTGAGGCGAGAGTACCTACAGCTTATACCGTGGACTCCGAACCACGTTGGACATAGGAGACACTTCAAATGTGCCAGACAGATTTTTTTTTTTTTGTAATTTACGTCCTCCAACGTTAAGTCATATCGGACGATGAATGGATGAAATGATGCTCAAAGGAGTCTAGGGTCCATGGAGCTTAGAGTTACCCGACATTCGTCTTACAGGATAAGGGAAAACCCCGGAAAAACCATAACCAGGTAACTCACCCTGACCGAGATTCGAACTCGGGAGCTCTTGAACGTGAGGCAGACATGCTACCACCACGCTACAAAGGCGGCCTAGACAGAGGTGAAGGCGTGGATAGGGCCGACTTAAAATCACCAACCCCAGAGCCGGGGATCGAACTTGGGACCCTTTGAACGGGAGCCGCGAACGAAACCACTGCAGCTATTGGAAAAAAACCCTTATCCAAATAAGTTATTACTGTCTTGCTTTGTTGTCATACGATGTTCTGCCTTCATTGAACTGTCGCACCCAGGAACACACATTAGACACATCCATAGTATCATCACCACATGCCTCACTCAACTGTCTTGGTTTGTTGTCACACGATGTTCTGCCTTCATTGAACTGTCGACCCAGGAACGCACATTAGACACATCCATGGTACCATCATCAATACCTCACTCAACTGTCTTGCTTTGTTGTCACACGATGTTCTGCCTTTATTGAACTGTCGACCCAGGAACACACATTAGACACATCCATGGTATCATCACCACATGCCTCACTCAACTGTCTTGCTTTGTTGTCACACGATGTTCTGCCTTCATTGAACTGTCGAGCCAGGAACACACATTAGACACATCCATGGTATCATCACCACATGCCTCACTCAACTGTCTTGCTTTGTTGTCACACGATGTTCTGCCTTCATTGAACTGTTGCACCCAGGAACACACATTAGACACATCCATGGTACCATCACCAATGCCTCACTTAACTGTCTTGGTTTGTTGTCACACGATGTTCTGTCTTCATTGAACTGCCGCATCCAGGAACGTACATTAGACACATCCATGGTACCATCACCATATGCCTCACTTAACTGTCTTGATTTGTTGTCACACGATGTTCTGTCTTCATTGTACTGCCGCATCCAGGAACGTACATTAGACACATCCATGGTTCCATCACCACATGCCTCACTCAACTGTCTTGGTTTGTTGTCACACGATGTTCTGCCTTCAGTGAACTGTCGCACCCAGGAATGCACATTAGACACATCTATGGTACCATCACCACATGCCTCACTTAACTGTCTTGCTTTGTTGTCACACGATGTTCTGCCTTCATTGAAGTGTCGCACCCAGGAACGCACAGTAGACACATCCATGGTACCATCACCAATGCCTCACTCAACAATCTTGCTTGTTGTCACACGATGTTCTGCGTTAATTGAACTGTCGCACCCAGGAACACACATTAGACACATCCATATTAGCATCACCACATGCCTCATTAAACTGTCTTGCTTTTTTGTCACGCGATGTTCTGCCTTCATTGAACTGTCGCACCCAGAAACGTACATTAGACATATCCATGGTACCATCACCACTTGCCTCACTCAACTGTCTTGCTTTATTGTCACACGATGTTCTGCCTTCATTGAACTGTCGCACCCAGGAATGCACATTAGACACATCCATGGTACCATCACCAATGCCTCACTCAACAATCTTGGTTGTTGTCACACGATGTTCTGCGTTTATTGAACTGTCGCACCCAGGAACGCATATTAGCCACATCCATGGTACCAGCACCACATACCTCACTAAACTGTCTTGGTTTGTTGTCACACGATGTTCTGCCTTCATTGAACTGTAGCACCCAGGAACGCACATTAGACACATCCATGGTACCATCACCACATGCCTCACTTAACTGTCTTGGTTTGTTGTCACACGATGTTCTGTCTTCATTGTACTGTCGCATCCAGGAACGCACATTAGACACATCCATGGTACCATCACCACATGCCTCACTTAACTGTCTTGCTTTGTTGTCACACGATGTTCTGCGTTCATTAAACTGTCGCACCCAGGAACGCACATTAGACACATCCATGGTACCATCACACTGCCTCACTTAACTGTCTTGGTTTGTTGTCACACGATGTTCTGTCTTCATTGTACTGTCGCATCCAGGAACACACATTAGACACATCCATGGTACCATCACCACATGCCTCACTTAACTGTCTTGCTTTGTTGTCACACGATGTTCTGCGTTCATTAAACTGTCGCACCCAGGAACGCACATTAGACACATCCATGGTACCATCACACTGCCTCACTAAACTGTCTTGGTTTGTTGTCACACGATGTTCTGCCTTCATTGAACTGTCGTACCCAGGAACGTATATTAGACACATCCATGGTACCATCGCCACATACCTCACTAAACTGTCTTGCTTTGTTGTCACGCGATGTTCTGCCTTCATTGAACTGTCGCACCCATGAACGTACATTAGACACATCCATGGTATCATCACACTGCCTCACTAAACTGTCTTGGTTTGTTGTCACACGATGTTCTGCCTTCATTGAACTGTAGCACCCAGGAACGCACATTAGACACATCCATGGTACCATCACCACATGCCTCACTTAACTGTCTTGGTTTGTTGTGACACAACGTTCTGCCTTCATTGAACTGTCACACCCAGGAACGCACATTAGACACATTCATGGTACCATCACCACATGCCTCACTCAACTGGCGATGAATTTCAATATGTGTCACATCACGAACATGGAGAAAACGAATGGTTACATGCTGTTATTGCAATGAAAATGTCGCTGCTACTATATTTCTACGCAGTGTACAGTGCTGCCATTTCTATTAAGCATTCACAAAAAGTTAAAGTGTATTTAAAAACAGCAGATGTCCCTATCTAGTCCCAGTCCTGAAAAAAGTGTTATTAACTTGAACACACCTCGTAGCGACCAACTCTGAATACACTTGACCATTCCTTAACCTTATTTCATTCATTCCCTACAAAGAAATGTAGTAAAATCATAAATGATCATGACGATGAAATATAGAAGTTTTAGGTTTGTAAGAATTGATTATACATAAACGTGAGTAGAGAAAGAAATGCAAAGGTCGCCTAAAGCATTTATTTTCAGTAAAATTTTGAAATGTAGCTTTTGGTGGCTAAAATAATTTCTATATTTGAAGTAGGTAAGTAGAAAGAGCAAAAACTGCAGCAAGAAATTCAATAATAACTCCTACGAAATTTGAAGAGCTTTTCATTAGCCATTTAGTTTTGTAACACTTTGGTGTTTGTCCGAGGGACAAGTTATATAATAGTGTGTTGTCTGTGGCGAGGGTATTTGGCAATCCTGAATAGCAAAATGGCTGTTTGGATTTTATTCTGAGAGCCATTCATTGCAACAGCTGTGCCACGTTCTCTGCTAATTGCCAGTGTACATGTGAATTTAATTATTATCATGGTCTCACCACAACTCTACATTCACATACGACTTACAGAGGATTAGAATACATTTCGTAAGCGTTACTTACATACCGCTTACGTTAACGTCGAAACCCCTGAACTGGAGCAAAGGAAATTTGAATATACTACACTGACGTTAACAATGTAACGTAATAATTGTCACAGCGCTAACAAAACTGTTAAACTTCTTGCATTTCACCAACCTGCTTTCTGAAAATGTTAACAAACACGTGTTAACGCCAAGAGACTTGTAAATATTACGAGGGTTGTTCAATAAAGAATTATCATAATTTTTTTTTTTACGGTCATAATTTTTCGCACTAAAATTCAGTCTTATTATATTCTGTTAGCTTAATGTGAAACAAATATCCAGTAGTAGTTTCATTGATGGTACTCCTGGTTCCCACCTGTTAGAACCAGGCAAGTTCAGACATGTTCAGTATCGCCTACTGCTGCAGTGGAGGTAACACGCGAGGAACAATATGCGGCTTTGAAATTCTGCCTTCATCTCAACAAATCTTTAGTTGAGGCCTATACATTGCTACAGGAGGCCTATGGAGAGTCTGTTTTCCCCTACAGCACAGCTTGAAGATGGTTTAAAATGTTTAAAGAGGGTAGACAATCAATTTCAAAGGAAGGTGTACCAGGTACTCCAGTTACTGCTCTTACGGAAGAAGACATCAACACTGCTGCTGCCATTGTGAGAGAGGATCTACGAATTACCTTAAGATCACTTTCTGAAACACTGAAAATTTCATTGGGTGCCACCCACACGTTGGTGACAGAAACATTACACATGAGACGTGTTTGTCTACGATGGGTTCCAAGACTGTTAATTCCCGAACAAAAGGACACTCGCATGCAGGTCTGCATGCAGTTAAAGTTGATGTTAGGGGAAGATCCGAAGTTTCTTTCAAACGTAATCACTGCTGATGAAACTTGGCTACATCGTTTTGATCCTGAGAGCAAACAGCAAAGCTCAGTTAAGAAATCTCCTTCATCACCAACCCCCAAAAAGCAAAAGTGGTTGCTTCTGCTGGGAAAGTTATGGTCATCTCATTCTTTGATATTCATGGAATGGTTTATCAGCATGTTGTACCTCACACACATCAGTAACTGGAAAATACTACAGGGATGTCCTGAAAACATTGCAAGTTCACATCAGGCGCAAAAGACCACATTTCCGTAAAGCAGGCTAGATGCTGCACCAAGATAATGCGCGGCCATATATTGCCAATGTTGTTGCTGAATATGTTGAAAAAATCAACGTAAAGTGCATTCCTCACACTCCCTATAGTCCGGATTTAGACCCATGTGACATTTTTCTACTTTCTAACTTGAAGAAACGCCTTCTTGGGAGGCATTATCCATCATCAGAAGCAGTGGCGAAGGTTGCGGAGGCGATTTTGAAGGATCTCTCAAAAATGGTTTCCAGCATGTCTTTGAAGACTGGCAGAAACGCTGGGACAAGTGCATCGCATTCAGAGGAGACTATTTTGAGAAGCGCCATCAAAATTATGAAGATGAGTAAAGGTGTGTTGTCAAAAAAAATTTGTGATCATTCTTTACGGAACAGCCCTCATACAACTACAGAAGCTTATGGATAAGTCGTATTATTTTCTGAACATACTGCGATGCGCTTTTGTTTTCATTTTCATCTGCATACAGCTGAAAAAATGACGGGCGAACAAAATCATAAGAGAAGCCGCCGAACAAATTTCTCATCAATGGAGAAAGAATTGTTAATTGGGTTGCTGACGAAGTATAAGGATATAATAGAAAATGAGAGGATGGATGCGGTGAATGTAAAAGAGAATGATGTCAGGTGGGAAAAGATTGGAAAGGAATTTAATTCAAATGCATGTGTCACTACTAGAAGCACGAAACAACTTCGTCAGTATTACGTTAATTTAAACGAGGTGCAAAGGACAAGTGACTAGTGACTTGAACGTTTCTAGATGGGAGGTGGACAGTGCATTATCCATATAATTCAGTGAATTACAAAATCGCAAAGTTATTAATACTTGAAGCAAAGGCAAGATTGACATATTCCTTTCGATGCATATTCTAACTCAGTATTACGTAAATTTTAAACGAGGAGCGAAGTACAAGTGATTTGAAAGTTTCAAGACGGGAGGTGGACAGTGTATTATCCACATAGTTCAGTGAATTATAAAATCGGAAAGTTATTAATACTTGAAGCAAAGGCGAGATCGACATACTCCTTTCGATGTATATTCTAACTCAGTATTACGTAAATTTTAAACGAGGTGCGAAGTACAAGTGATTTGAAAGTTTCAAGACGGGAGGTGGACAGTGTATTATCCACATAGTTCAGTGAATTATAAAATCGGAAAGTTATTAATACTTGAAGCAAAGGCGAGATCGACATATTCCTTTCGATGTATATTCTAACTCAGTATTACGTAAATTTTAAACGAGGTGCGAAGTACAAGTGATTTGAAGGTTTCAAGACGGGAGGTGGACAATGTATTATCCATATAATTCAGTGAATTATAAAATCGCAAAGTTATTAATACTTGAAGCAAAGGCGAGATCAGCATATTCCTTTCGATGTATGTTCTAACTCAGTATTACGTTAATTTAAAACGAGGAGCGAAGAAGGACAAGTGACTTGAAAGTTTCAAGACGGCAGGTGGACAGTGCGTTATCCACATTGAATTATAAAATCACAAAGTAATTAATACTTGAAGCAAAGGCGAGATCAGCATATTCCTTTCGATGTATGTTCTAACTCAGCATTACGTAAATTTAAAACGAGGTGCGAAGAAGTACAAGTGACGAGTGACTTGAACGTTTCAAGACGTTTCTGCACAAAATCATGCACTCTCTGATCACGTGTCCCAACACTAATTGTTAATCGGTCGAATTCTGAAACACCTGAAGAGTGAATGCGTGTTTGCCGTTTGTCGTTTTTTTTTTACTGAACACAATGTTACGATCTACTTCGATGTCTGCAGCACGTGTTAATGAACGAAGGTTTCGTGAAACCACGGGCAGCTGAGTCAATACCATCGTATGGATTCTCTGTGACCTCAAACTGCGATAAATTGGATTACAGGAGACGCGAAGTGCAAGTATTTCAGAAACTACATTCAGTGTCTAGACAACGACTTCATGAATTTTAACTTCCTTACAAAATTCAGATTATATATCCCTACCAAGACTCGCATTCTGTAGGTCCTCGGTTCAATTCCCAGTTTTTTCTTGGATTTTCGGGGCGTTTCTTCATCACTTTCGATATATATATCGATATCTGGAAAATTGCTAATGCTACAGAAAGCTATACTAAGCAAATTATGTGTTTTAAGGGGGAAACCTGCCTTTTAGAAAATTTACAATTTTAAGTCAATTCACATAAAATGTTGCAGGTTAGGTTTACAAGTTAAAATTAAGAAAAATTCCGAAATAATTTTGTAATTTAATTTCCAATTTATAGGATGTTTTGAAAAATTATTCAATAATTTTCGAAGCTCCATTCTCATCAGTTTTTCAAATTTGAGTTCGAACTTTTTATCCATTTATTTATTATCCAATTTTGTGATTCATGTTTTACCCAAAGGTATATTTTTAGTTAGGTTATTTCCTATTTCTTATTACAATATCTACCATATACAACTTCATACATATATAACATAATTAATATACAATAAATACAATTTCTTCATACTACTTATTTTGGAGTTGCATATTCTCATGCCTCATTATAATTAAAACTTGGGATCTATATTTCGGTTTCCCTTTATACCTTATACTATTTTTCCTAGTTGTTCTCATCAGTCTTCCCTGTTTTCCAAAGGCATTTCTGTCGTACCTTGCCAATAAATTTTCCCAGTTTTATTAGATTAGATTTATTTGCGTTCAGTAGGTTCACTTGTAGCCAGAAACAACTGTGAACATTGAAAATGTCCAGAGGTATAAAGTTAAATAGCATATATATGTACAAAAGTTAACATAAGACACATATTATAGTATACAGGCAATATGAACAACATATGGAAAACAAAGCAGGGATAATTATATATGATACAAAATCAAACACTTTTTAAATCAGCTTTCACGTGTCTTATGGCTGTACGTCTCTACCTTCTTGCAATGGATACCATTCATTGTTATTTATTAAATAAATATACATTAAAAATAAACTTTCAGCTTGAATCAAATATTTATTGGTAATGATTTGTCATTGGAACAGTTATATACTACTTACAGAGCTACAGAAGTATTATCAGGATAATTTGTCATTCAGATAATCTTGTACAGAATAAAAAGATTTTGAGCAAAGGTACTCTCTAACAGCATTTTTAAAAGCACCGAAATTATCAATTTTTTCTTTAAGAACATTTGAAAGTGCGCCAAATATTTTGGTAGTTTCATAATACACACTTTTCTGAAAGCAAGAAAGTTTAGCACTGGGATAATGGATATTATACTTTTGTCTAGTGTTTATTCTGTGAATTACATTATTTGTTGCAAATAAGGCACGATTGCATACAAAGAATTTTAGGATCGAGAATATATACATGCAAGGAAGCGTTAATATCTTCAATCTTCTAAAAAGATCTTTACAGGAGCATCTGTTGTGGGTGTTAGTAATGATTCTTATAACCCTCTTTTGCATAAGAAATATTTTTTGTTTACTTTCTACTGAGTTGCCCCAAAATAATATTCCGTATTCCATGATAGAGTTAAAGTATGCATAATATATTAATTTAAGTGTGTCAATAGAACTCACATTAACAATCTCTCGCATAGCATAACAGGCAGAGCTGAGTTTAGGTAAGATATAATTTATGTGAGCTTTCCAATTTAAACATCTGTCCACTTGAAGGCTCAGAAATTGTATGCTGTCAATTTCTTCTAATAACATATCATTAATCCCGATTTCTATTTGAGTATGTGACGTACGACAGGTTATAAATTTGACCACTTTTGTTTTGTATAGATTCATAGATAATTTGTTTGCTTTAAACCAGCATAACATATAGTTCAAAACACAATTCATTTTAATTATACACTCGTTTAAATGTGTACTGGTCACCAGGACACCAGTGTCATCGGCGAAAAGAACTGTACTTGCAATGTCCTTTATATAAAGTGAGAGGTCATTTATATAGATCAGAAATAAGAAAGGCCCTAACAGAGAACCTTGGAGTACTACATGAGTTACTACTTTCCAGTTCGAAGTTTGTTTTTCATAACCAATATCACTGACAGCTACTTCAACACTCTGTTTTCTTTCATTTAGATATGATACAAATCATCTTAAATGTTTATTTTTTATCCCATAGAATTCCAGTTTTGCTATAAGAATGTCATGATTAACACAATCAAACGCCTTTGCTAGATCACAAAAAATTCCACCTACATGTCTTTTATCGTTTAAGGCAGTCAACACTTCATGTGTAAGTTTGTAAGTTCCCTTTCTGAATCCAAACTGATCACTGACAAATATGTTGTTATATTCAAGGTGTTTATACAGTCTGGTGATCATTACTTTTTAAGAACTTTTGATAAAATTGGCAAGAGAGATATTGGTCTATAATTTGAAATATTATTACGTTTGCCTGTTTTGAAAAGAGGTTTAACAATTGAGTATTTCATTCTGTCTGGGTAAATACCAGTTTTTAGAGACTCATTACATAAATAACTAAGGGGAATGCTAATTTGTGAGGAGCAAGATTTTAAGATTTTTGTAGTTATTTCATCATAACCGGAAGAATACTTCATTTTTAAAGAGTCAACAATTTTATTTATTTTGGTAGGTTTTTCTGATTTGTTTTCTTCTGATCTTAGAATAAAGAATCTTTTGCCTCTGATTTCATTTGGTATGTTTTCCCACTTATGCGAAAGAAATTCGTCTCTCCAATACTTTTTTTTTTTTGACAATAAAAAGTATAATGCCAAGTACTATCTTCTTTTTCACACATTGAACATCTTCCCTTAATATATCCATTCCTTATACCTCTTAAGTATATTACTCCTGTTCTAAACCATGCCAACCCTTCTCCTCCTACTTTATCACAGTTGTCAATATATTTTTCTCTGCCCCAATCATTTTTCTATGTTTTATATAATTTCAGAGATCTTTTGTTATTAACATTAGCCCATAATTCTTGTTTTTCAATGTCTTCAATTGTTGTTTTTACTTCTTTCCAGAATCCTTTTTCTATTCTTCCACTATCAAAGATATATTAGGAATACAGTTTTAAAATTATAAAATAAATAAAATTACAAAACATAACCAAATAAAATATCAAGCTGATAAATAGTAAACATCAATATGAATCCTTTAGCTTAAGAAATATTTTGTTCAAGAAGGCCATGAAATATTGATAAGTTTTGTAATTCATCAAAATATGTGTAAGTGGTTTTGAAAAAAGTGTTTGACATTTTTGCACAAATTTTAACTGGAATTCAATAATTTGTGGAATTACTTATTATAATTTACATAAATTTAAACAATGAAATAACTTTTACAAATGCTCAATGATTAATTTCATAAATTTTAAGGACTTTTTGAGGAAATTTATAAAATGTTATTTTAAATTCAGTATAATACAAAATTAATTTATGTAAGTATTAAAGATATACAAACTCCTAAGTCAATCTGACTAAAACTGGTCAAAATATTAAGAGACGTTTTTGAGGGGAAATCATTTAAAATGTTCCTCAAATTGTTCATAAAATGTAGTTAGGGTTGGAGGAACTTCTCTGAAGTGTTGCTTGGATGTAAACTTAGGTCCCAAGTTTGGTATTTAATCGACTTTTTGATTTTGAATTAAGATGTTTACCTATTTTAAAAAAAATGCTTTTATGAATTTAGTATGAATATTTTTGATGATATCAAGGTACTCAATTTTTGGATGGAATGCTTACAGTACCTCTTACAATACCGGCTGGACGGAGACCAGAAGATCCGTGGTTCAAATCCTGGCTATGGCAATGAAATTTTCAGTCTGGCTCTACTCTTTCATAGTGCGTCCTACACACGGCTAGTGTGAAAGAACAATTAATTTACATTAATTGTACCTAATAGTGGTCTGAACTATAAAGCCCGGACCTTAAAGTACTTACAGCACAGTAAGTCGCTAATAAGGTAGGTTTTTTTTTGTTTGTAATTTACGTCCTGCAACGTGAAGTCATATCGGACGATGAATGGAATGAGTGAAATGATGCTCAAACGAGCCCAGGGTTCATATAGCTTAGAGTTACCCAACACTCGTATTTCAGGATAAGGAAAACCCCCGGAAAACCTTATCCAGGTAACTCAACCTGACCGAGATTCGAACTCGGGATCTTTTGAACGTGAGACAGACACACTACCACCACGCTACCGAGGCGGGCATTAAGGTAGTTGTCCCATATGTTTATGAGAACTCCTAGTGGTTTACCGGAAAAAATACGAGTCAGTTGGAGAATTTAATGTCATGTTGGCACGTTGGGTATAGTAGCTCAATGGTTTAGAGCGGCTGGACGGAGACTCGAAGATCCGTGGTTCACATCCCGGCTATGGATTGAATTTTTCAGTTTGGCTCTATCGTTTTATACTGCGTCCTACACACGGCTAGTGGGAAAGAACAATTAATTTCCATACCTCTTATAGTTGAGTAAGTTCGAAGTAGCAAAAATAATACAAAGACTACTATTTCTGAAAGCAGCTTATTATAATGACATTGTAGTAAAATACATAAGCATTAAATTCCTTAAATTGTAGAGTAACTAACAAACATTATACAGATACTCCAAAAAGTATTCGTCCAATCGTAGCACATAGAATATAAAAATCACAATCACGAAAATATGGATAAGAAACGAACAGCAACTATTCCCTTACATTCGTTGATATCTAGATTTAAAAATGAAACACAATTTGGGTTTATATATTGCTTAACTAGTGAACAGTTCTACGTTATTTAAAATCATGTCCTATTTGATGTCAAACAAGTATTCGACTAGTAAACTAGATCCCAGGTATGGCACCTCGCTGACTTATGCAGCTGTATTTCATCCACTGTCGTTGACACTTCCATCTCTGTTTTCAAAGCAGTTGACTGCTAAGTAAGTAATATGGGTCGAAACGTCATGAAACTACAAAAGAAGAGAGAGAAATTTGCATAAGATTATTTAAAAAAGGAAAATCTATTCAAGAAATTGGAAAAACCACCGGAAGATCTACCAGTATAGTGAAGACTATTATCAGAACAAAACTTACGAAAACCAATCAAGAATCAGTCGTCCTGCAGTTCTATCCGAGATGGAGAAATGACAGTTACTTAGAGAAGTTACATAAGAAAAATCCTAAATTAAGTGCTCCAAAAGTTGCTATTGCAGTTCAAACACACACAGGAAAGTCCGTTTCAGCGCAAACTATAAGAAACGTGCTTTATGAAGCTGA
Organism: Mantis religiosa; assembly: GCA_030765055.1. Lineage (NCBI taxonomy): Eukaryota > Metazoa > Arthropoda > Insecta > Mantodea > Mantidae > Mantis > Mantis religiosa. Next base: position 56,996 of record JAUKNK010000724.1, on the reverse strand, counting down.
GTATGGGGGCCGAACAGCCCGTAGAAAACCATACATCAGTAAAATCAACAGAAAGAAGCGAGTTGCTTTTAGAAAAAACATAAATACGTTAGGTTTGATTTCTGGAAGAAGGTTGTATTTACTGACGAGAGTCAATTTGAGCTCTTTAAGTCAAAAGAGCGAATAATAGTGTGGAGAAAACAGAATCGTGAGGTTGAGGAGAAAAACGTAACAGCTTCAGTTAAACATGGAGGCGGTTGAGTAGTCAGTACTTGTCTAGGGCTGCATGAGTGCAAATGGTGTGGGGGATTTGTGTTTTATTGTTTTATATGTTGGCTAAGAAGGCTGCAGAATCCAATCTTCCTGTGACATACTCTTTATGTCCTATTTCTAATGTAAGGAGCATAATACGTCAACATATTCTTGAGGAATGGAACCAACAATGGCTAACAACTCCAAATGGAAGTTTAACAAAAACATTATTTTCCCTAGTGTATATGACAGAGGAAAATGTGAAACTCTTGTACCAAATTTTGTTTTGACACAATTTTTAAGTGGACATGGTAAATTTGGTGAATACTTATTACGTTATAACTTAACATCCAACCCCGAGTGCATGTGTGGTGAAGAATTTCAAACTGTGGTTCATCTCCTTTTCTGTTGTCCCATTTTCTGGAGAGAAAGACAAGAATTAATATTCAAGTTAGACTCTCTAGGAACTGAATTTTCTGCTCCGCTCACATCTTTGCTAATGAAGCCACAACAGTATAAGTACTTCATTATGTTTATAAACTCAGTGTTTAAACGTCTGAAATAGTTTAAATTAATATGCATCAGATTATAACATATTTTCTTCCTTCTAGTATTTAAATTTTTTTGTTAAAATTGTGTATTTTTATGTATCAACTATAACCCTAATATACCACTGTGTAAAATAGGGTTCATAAATCTGGATAAATAAAAAAAATATGAATCATAAGATTTATATAAACATCCTAAAAACACATCTTTCCAGAAGCGTAAATAATATGAGTCTTTCTGAGGATTATATTTTCACACAAGATAATGATCCAAAACACACAGCTCTAGACGCAAGGCTATGGTTGTTGTATAATACTCCACGATAGATGCCGACATCATCGCAATCCCCAGACATGAATCCAATAGAGAATTTGTGGAGTAGACTGGAGAAAAACATTAGGAATCATCAGATATCTAATATAAAAGATCTAAAGAAGGCTCTATAGAAGAATGGCGTAAATTTACAGTGGAGACAACACAATTTTTGGTGAAATCCTTGCCAAGGAGAATGCAAGAGATTATAAAAAGGAATGGAGGACTTACAAAGTACTAACCGTAACACTCTACACCATTTTCAGCTGCCCGCCTTGGTAGGTAGATGGTAGCATATCTGCCTCACGTTCAAGAGCCTTTTTTTTTTAATTTACGTCCCCCAACATTGTCAGCTCCATAGAGTTACTCGACATTCGTCTTTCAGGATAAGGGAAAACCCCGAAAAATCCTGATCCAGGTAACTCACCCTGACCGAGATTCGAGCTCGGGACCTGTTGAACGTGAGGCAGGCATGCTACTATCTACACTACCGAGGCGGGCCTTCAAGAGGTCCCGAGTTCGGATCTCGGTCGGGGTGAGTTACCTGGATAAGGTTTTTTCCGGGTTTTCCCTGATCCTCAAAGACGAATGTCGGGTAACTCTAAGCTCTATTGACCCTGGGCTCATTTGAGAATCATTTCACCCATTTCATTCAACGTTCTATATGACTTGACGTTGGAGGACGCAAATTACAAAAAAAAAAAAAGAAGAAAAAAACATTTTCAGTATGCAGACTAATACCTATTTTGCATCCTATATCGCATATTTTTGAAAGTTTAACTGTGTTTATGTGAATAGATAATATGTTTTACTTTATTGTATTCTCTTTTTCACTAATTAATAAATAAGGCAATGTCCCCACTGTACTTTATTCTGACGATAGTTCACTATCCACATATCCTTAAGCATAAACTCGTGCGTATACAAATATAACAATTTGTAACTTAAAATTTCTCTTATCTTATAAGAAATGACGATAATTTTTTATAAATTGTCCGGGATCGCGATTTCATCTAAAACGTTTACACATCCTCAGTCGGAAACAGCAAAGCTGTCGTCATCGTTACGAATACCAGATGTTAATATGTTCTTGTTAGTACTACCAAAATCTGAAAATAAAACAAATTTAAAAACAGAATCGACTGCCGGTATTTCAAAATTCATTACGTGATGTCTTTTTTAAATAAATATCTTTTCCCAAAACCATTAAATCTATTGAAGCATTTAATTGTTTCAATAATTTAACTTTTGTATTTATTTCATGGTTAAATGACCAAAAATGATCTGCTATGGCCAATTTATCAGTTTGTTCATACTTAATGTTACGAAAATGTTCTTTCATTCTGGTTTATAAATTACGTTTTATCTTTCTAATATAAACTTTATCACAATGGAAACAATTAAACTTATAAATACCAGATTTTTTATTATTAGGAATTTTACCTTTTTTTAAGAGAAATGCAATACATTTTTAATACTAAATTTATTTCGAGGAACCAAAATTATACCAATTACTTTAAAAATGTTTATTATTCCAAGGATCGTAAGTAAGTTTTAGTTAATTGATGGAAATTAATCATTTCTCCACACTAGCCGTATATAGGCTAAGGTTTCTGATAGGAGTCAACATGGCCGGGATTTGAACCACGGAATTTCTGGTTTCCGTCCAGTCGCTCTTAACCTTTGAGCTACCATGGCCAACGTGCCGTCCTGACATTAAATTCTCCATTTGGCTCATATATTTCCCCGGTAGACCACTAGGGGCACTCGCATCCCAGATACACCGTTTGTGGCGACTTACTATCGTAAGTACTTGAGTCCCAGGCTTCATCATTTAACTTTTATTATTTTAGTTAATTGATGGAAATTAATCATTTCTCCACACTAGCCGTATATAGGCTAAGATCTTTGATGGATAGAGTCAACATGAAAATTTCAATGCCATGGCCGGGATTTGAACCACGGATCTCCTGGTTTTCGTCCAGTCGCTCTTAACCTTTGAGCTACAATGGCCAACGTGCCGTTCTGACATTAAATTCTCCATTTGACTCGTATATTTCCCCGGTAGACCACTAGGGGCTCTCGTTGACTCTATCCATCATGGTAAGTAAGTTTTTCAAATTTATAATCGTCTTTTATTTTTCTAAGGTTTGAAATATCATTAACAGTTTTTTGATATTTGAATGTTTCAATTTTTTATTTATAAAGTCTTTATTAAAACCATTAAATAAAGCAGTATTAATAATATGTCTATATATAATGTTATAGTATTAAGAACTTATTGAATTTCCTTAAAAATATTAAATTCCTAATAATAAAAAATCTGGTATTTATAGTTTAATTGTTTCGATTGTGATAAAGTTTATATTGGAAAGACAAAACGTAATTTAGAAACTATAATGAAAGAACATTTTCGTATCATTAAGTATAAACAGACTGATAAATCGGACGTAGCAGATCATTTTTGATTTAACCATGAAATAAATCCAGAAGTTAAATTATTAAAACAATTAAATGGTCGGATAGATTTAAAGGTTTGGGAAAATATATTTATTTTAAAAAACAAACAGGGTGTAATGAATTTTGAAATACCGGCAGTTGAATCTGTTTTTAAATTTGTTTTATTTTCAGATTTTGGTAGTACTAACAAGAACATATCAACATCTATGCCCGATTTCACCAACAGATGTTAAAATCGACGTTAACAAATGTAACTGTAACGTAACAATTGTCACAGCGCTAAAACTAATGTTAAATTTCTTGCATTTCACCAACCTGTTTTCTTAAAATGTTAACAAACCTGTGTTAACGGCAAGAAACCTGTAAATATCACAGCTATAGAAGGCTATGGATGATTTTCTGTACGTACTCCGATGCGTTTTTGTTTTCATTTTCGTCTGCACAAATGGTGGATGAACAAAATCATAAATAAAGCCGTGAAACAAATTTCTCATCGATGGAGAAAGAATTGTTATTTGAATTGCTGACAAAGTGTAAGGATATCGTGGAAAATAAGAGAACGGATGCAGTGAATGTAAAAGAGAAAGATGTCGCGGGGAAAATATTGGAAGCGAATTTAGTTCAAATGCATGTGTCACTACTACAAGCACCAAACAACTTGTCAGTATTACGTAAATTTAAAACGAGGTGCGAAGAAGGACAAGTGACTTGAAAGTTTCAAGACGGCAGGTGGACAGTGTATTATCTACATAATTCAGTGAATCATAAAATCACAAAGTTATTAATACTTGAAGCAAAGGCGAGATTGGCATATTTCTTTGGATGCATGTTCTAACCTCTCTTGTACTTCCGCAGTAACCTTCATAACAACATGTTTCGACATTCTATACCTCCGTAAATTTTTTTTCTTGGGATATTTCCTCAAAATAATTTCTCCTCATAGGCCGTACTCTATTATGAATGCCATTTAGACGGTCTTAAATATAGCAAATCAACATCAACAGCTGAGTTCATGCTCGCCATCTTGAGTATTTATAATTGTTAAGGACTTAACATTAGAAATTCGGCTTGTTAGTTTAACATGAGATTTAACACAAGTGTTACGCTAACACTTGTTGGTGAAATGCAATTTTTGTTTTAACTATTGCTAAACTCGTGTTAAGTCTTAACATTAGTTGGTGAAATCGGGCACTAGTGTTTAGTAACGATGACGACCGCTTTATTGCTTCCGGCTGAAGATGTGTAAAAGTTTTATATGAAATCGCGATCCCGGACAATTTATAAGAAAATTATCACCATTTCTTATAAGATAAGTGAAATTTTAAGAGACAAATTGTTATATTTGTATATACTTCTTTGCTTCACTGTTAATAGCTTGATATTTTACGAATGTATAAACTCATGCATTTGACCAATACTTTTTTAAGTACCTGTATATTTATAAAAGTTCGTCAATATTCTGTTTTTGGGTTACACTTCATCTATTTGTGAATGTATAGAAGGCACAGGTAGACCTGAGTGTCCACAGCGAGGTGTAACAAAAAGAGCATCGTCACGCGCGGACTCCCCTCTCCAACTCACAATATTGTGCTGGAATAATGCATATCAAATTACATTTTTCCTCTGGGCTGGATTGTGGGGTTTTGTCCCATATTTGCAGGAAGTGAGGTTAACAAACCCGGTGTGGGTAGTGAATGCCCGAGTTAGCTGTCAAGGGCATTAATTCGCACGCCCTTCTTCACACTGCATGCGTCTTTTGTTTCCGGTAGGATCCTGGATTTGTTTGTGCATACTGAGTCCATGTTTGATTTTCTTACGCTGCATCTCAGTTACACACTTCTGCAGTTGCATTAGACAGTGTAGGTATAAAATATCCAAGAGCGGGAGTGGATTAATGAAAGTTAATGGAGCTAAAAATAAATAACGGAAGAGTTAATACGTCAATAAGAAACAAAAGGGCAATTAAAGCATTATACAGAAGAATCATTAAAGTTAACCTTAAAAAAGTTGATGTGTTACATTCAAGAAAATTAACTGTTCTTTCACACTGGCCGTGTGTAGGCTAAAGTATGGAAAGATAGAGTCAGACTGAAAAATTCAATGCCATAGCCGGGATTTGAACCACGGATATTCTGGTCTCCTTCCAGCCACTCTAAACCACTGGGCTACTATGGCCAACGTGCCGACATGACAAATTCTCCAAATGACTCGTCTAGGAGTTCTCATAAACACATGAGACAACTACGTTAATGACGACTTACTATGCTGTAAGTACTTTAAGGCCCGGACTTTATAGTTCGAACCACTATTAGGTACAATTAATGGAAATTAATTCTTCTTTCACAATAGCCGTGTGAATTCAACGATGGAAACACATGTAAATGTGAAATTACATGTATATGTAATACATGTGTATTGGTCTTTCAACGTTAAGTGTTATCCGACGATGAATGAAATGATGTTCAAGTGAGTGCAGCGTACATAGAGCTTAGAGTTACCAGACATTGTTCTTTCAGGATAAGGGATAACCTCCAACGTTAAGTCATAACGGACGAAGAATGAAATGATATTCAAATGAGTACAGGTACATAGAGCTTAGAGTAACCATTCATCTTTCAGGATAACGGAAAACCTCCAACGTTAAGTGAAATTGGACTCTGAATGAAATGGTGCTCAAATGAGTCTAGGGTACATAGAGCTTAGTTACCATACATTCATCTTTCAGGATAAGGGTAAACCTCCAACGTTAAGTCATATCGGACGATGAATGAAATGATGTTCAAATGAGTCCAGGGTCCGTAGAACTTAGAGTCACCATCCATCTTTCAGGATATGGGAAAACCTCCGACGTTAAGTCATATTGGACGATGAATGAAATTATGTTCAAATGAGTCCAGGGTACATAGAGCATAGAGTTATATGGCATTCATCTTTTGGGGTAATGGAACCAATAACACCAAGTTATATCGGACGACGAATGAAATGAGACTCAAATGAGTCCAGGTTCCATAGAGCCTAAAGTTATCAGACATTCATCTTTCAGAATAAGAGAAAACCTCCAACGTTAAGTCATATCGGACGATGAATGAAATGATGTTCAAATGAGTCCAGGGTACATAGAGCCTAAAGTTACCAGACATTCATCTTTCAGGATAAGAGAAAACCTCCAACGTTAAGTCATATCGGACGATGAATGAAATGATGTTCAAATGAGTACAGGGTACATAGAGCTTAGAGCTACCAGGCACCCATATTTCAGGATAAGGGAAAACCTCCAAAGTTAAGTCATAACGGACGAAGAATGAAATGATATTCAAATGAGTACAGGTACATAGAGCTTAGAGTTACCAGACATTCATCTTTCAGGATAACGGAAAACCTCCAACGTTAAGTGAAATTGGACTCTGAATGAAATGGTGCTCAAGTGAGTGCAGCGTACATAGAGCTTAGAGCTACCTGAAACTCATATTTCAGGATAAGGGAAAACCTCCAACGTTAAGTCATATCGGACAATGAATGAAATGATGTTCAAATGAGTTCAGATTCCATAGGGCTAAGAGTTACCAGATATTCACCTTTCAGGATAACGGAAAACCTCCAACGTTAAGTCATATCGGACAATGAATGAAATGATGTTCAAATGAGTTCAGATTCCATAGGGCTAAGAGTTACCAGATATTCACCTTTCAGGATAACGGAAAACCTCCAACGTTAAGTCATATCGGACAATGAATGAAATGATGTTCAAATGAGTTCAGATTCCATAGGGCTAAGAGTTACCAGACATTCATCTTTCAGGATAACGGAAAACCTCCAACGTTAAGTCATATTGGACGATGAATGAAATGACGTTCAAATGAGTCCAGGTACCATAGAGCTTTGAGATGGCTGATTTTTTTTAAAAATTCTTTGTGTCTCATTCATTGAAGGGGTTGGCTTTAAAACGGTAAATTATAGACTACAGAGGCAGAAATGCTGGTGAATTATGGGTATGGTATTTGCGGTTGGAAGATAAAAAGTTATATGGAATTGTATGGCATGTTTTCGTAAAACAAAAAAAAGTTACGTCATTTGAAACAACATAAAAAATAATGAAGGTTTGATGAAAGGGAGCTAAAAGGTTGTGACCCTGACACAAATTATATTTGTGGATGAGCAGGCGTAGGTGTCCGCTGTAGGCTATTTCTCACGAAGCGACATGAAAAATAGACCACGTTTCTGGCTAGCCTCAAACTGCCCTTATTTATTTATTTATTTATTTATTTATTTATTTATTTATTTATTTATTGTTATCTGAAAAGGTTCCCAGAGCCATAGCTCATGCTAGGGAACAGTACAAAAATATATAAAATGATGGCAAACAGCCCTTAACAATACTTATATTACATTTTTATAGTAGGAATAAATTACCGTACAAGAATGACATATATGAAACATACAAAGATACAGAAATTCACTATAACTCAAGAAATAATAGTAACAAAGAACTTAACAGAAAAATAGAAGCTACATATTCTATGGGACATTAATCCATATTAATTTTTAAACAGTTCAGCTTTCAAACCAGCTATAAATGTGTAACACTTTATCAGCTATCAATATATGTCTTCAGTAAATTTTCAGCAACTTTCCTTTTAAAACCTTTTATGTTCCTGCAGCCTTTCAGTTCAAGTGGCAGTGCATTATATAAGTTGATAACGTGTGAGGTTAAGCTGTTCAGGCCATAAGTAGAAGTGTTCACTGTTGGTTTTGTTAAGTTTCCTTTATTTCTTGTATTATATATATGTGAGGAGCTTTCAAATGTTAGATTGGACTTTCGAAGATTATTTTTTATTTTGTGGAGATATATTATCAAGGACAACTCTATGTTTACTTGTAATGGTAAAGTGTTAGTTAAATGGTAGAGTGTTTTTGTGTTTGTGATAAAGGGTAGATTGTAGATTATTTTCAAGGCACGATTTTGAAGTACTTCGAGGTCATGAATTAAATATTTAACAGAGTTACCCCATAAGATGTTTAAGTAATCCAAATGAGATTGAATTAAAGCATGGTAGATACTTCGTAAATGATTTACACTGAATCCTTTGAATTTCAGCCTGTGAATTACAGCTAACACAGGAAGAATCTTATCTTTTACATGCATGATATGGACCATATGGACCTTCCATGTGAGCATACTGTCTAGAATCAAACCTAGATATGTGATTTTTGTTACTCTTTCAATCACTGCGTTATCAACATGGTTAAACACCACCTTATACACTTTTATTATCAGCTGAAGTAATATAGCAATTATATATAACAATAGAGAGCAATTTTGTATACTTCTTTTGTCTCTTCTGTACCTTATTTGAGATAGAGAAAGGAGGAAAATCCCCGCCTCTGTAGCATAGGTGATAACTTATCTGCCTTACGTTCAAGGGGTTACATTTTCGAATGTTGGTCAGGGTGAGACATTTGGATAAGATTTTATCAGGAATGTTTCCTTATCCTGTAAGATGATTGTCCCCGAGCGAGATGGCTCAAGCGGTTTCGTCTGTGGCCGGCATTCGGCACACCCGCGTTCGATTCCCGTGGTCTACCTACCTCACCTATGGGGTAATTCTCCTGCTACGATGAACCTTGCCCTTGCTAGTAGCGCTGCGTGATATAGCCATGCCTGGCTGCTCTTCCACTACTTAAGGAAATCGGTACGAACTTCCTAGCTCTGTGTCATGCAGTTACACCTGTTTTGTAGTAATGAGTTACATTCTACGATGAACCTTGCCCTTGCTAGTAGCACTGCGTGGTATAGCCATGCCTGGCGCTCTTACACTACTCAAGGAAATCGGTACGAACTTCCTAGCTCTGTGCATTGCAGTTACACCTGTTTTACAGAAATGAGTTCCATTCTACGATGATCCTTGCCCTTGCTAGTAGTGCTGCGTGGTATAGCCATGCCTGGGCGCTCTTCCACTACTCAAGGAAATCGGTACGAACTTCCTAGCTCTGTGCATTGCAGTTACACCTGTTTTACAGAAATGAGTTCCATTCTACGATGAACCTTGTCCTTGCTAGTAGCGCTGTGTGGTATAGCCATGCCTGGGCGCTCTTCCACTACTCAAGGAAATCGGTACGAACTTCCTAGCTCTGTGTCATGTAGTTACACCTGTTTTGTGGTAATGAGTTGTATTCTACGATGAACCTTGCCCTTGCTAGTAGCGCTGCGTGGTATAGCCATGCCTGGCTGCTCTTCCACTACTCAAGGAAATCGGTACGAACTTCCTAGCTCTGTGCATTGCAGTTACACCTGTTTTACAGAAATGAGTTCCATTCTACGATGAACCTTGTCCTTGCTAGTAGCGCTGTGTGGTATAGCCATGCCTGGGCGCTCTTCCACTACTCAAGGAAATCGGTACGAACTTCCTAGCTCTGTGTCATGTAGTTACACCTGTTTTGTGGTAATGAGTTGTATTCTACGATGAACCTTGTCCTTGCTAGTAGCGCTGTGTGGTATAGTCATGCCTGGCTGCTATTACACTGCTCAAGGAAATCGGTAAGAACTTCCTAGCTCTGTGTCATGCAGTTACACCTGTTTTGTAGTAATGAGTTACATTCTACGATGAACCTTGTCCTTGCTAGTAGCGCTGCGTGGTATAGCCATGTCTGGCCGCTCTTACACTGTTCAAGGAAATGGGTACGAACTTCCTAGCTCTGTGTCATGCAGTTACACCTGTTTTGTATTAATGAGTTGCGTCTACGATGAACCTTACCCTTGCTAGTAGCGCTGTGTGGTATAGTCATGCCTGGCTGCTATTACACTGTTCAAGGAAATGGGTACGAATTACCTAGCTCTGGTTATGACCCACGCGCAAGCAGTAACGAACACGATGCTTTATTTCGAGGGGCAAGATGAAACATTGCCTAAAAAACTTCTAATATTAAAGCGGATGCAAAATCGCGGTGATTTTAAAGCGATGCACTAAACTGAGACAGCAGAAGCTCACTGCCGTTTTTACAAGGGGATGTCGTAAAGATTTAATTATCTGGACATCTTGTTGGTTGTTTCAGTGATTTGAGTCGTTTCGTTTTTTTTTTATGTACAGTGAGTGCTAGAAGTGACTGAGGTGTAAGATGGAGAAAATTGAGGCTCGTAGTGTGATCAAGTTCCTGCATTTGAAGGGTAAAACTTTCCGAGAAATCCATGGTGAGATGACATCTGTTTATTCAAATGATTGCCCATCGTATAACACTATTGTGAAGTGGAAAAGAAATTTCAAACTGGTCACATGTCCCTGACAGATGAGCCAAGAGCTGGTAGACCGTCAGCTGTCACAGTGAAGAAAGTGGAGTGTTTAATACTGGAAGACAGATGAGCAACCATCCAAATGATCGTGAATGAGACACATCTTAGTTATCGTAGTGTGTGGAAAATTATTCATGACGAACTGCAGATGTCTAAGGCGTCTGCACGGTGTGTTCCACGTTTGCTAATCCCTTTCCGAAAGCAAACACGGCGTGACCTTTCAAGACAGATGTTGATGCTGTTAGAAGAGGATGAAGATGACTTTTTTGATCGTATGGAAACCATGGATGAATCCTGGATCTATCAGTATGATCCAGAGACAAAAACCATGAGCATGGAATGGAAACATGCCGATTCCCCACCATCCCAAAAAGGCAAAGGTCCAAAAGTCACCTGTGAAGGTCATGTTTTCAGTTTTCTGAGACTGTCTTGGAGTCGTCCTTACAGATTATCTTGACAAGGGTCAAACTATCACTGCCAGATACTACTGCAATCTTCTGGACAAGTTACTAGCAGCTCTGGTAAAGAAACGATGTGGTATGCTCTCCAAAATTCTTCGTCTTTTGTCAGACAATGCAGCGAAAACACAGCGTAAAATTATTTTGCGGCTCACTGGTGCAGTCAGTACGACATCTACTATGGTTCTCCTGGTAACAACAGCAATATGGCCCATTGATTTGTTAATTAGGCTAAGGGGGGGGGGGCAAAGTATTGGATACGGAATGGAATTTGGATAAAGTACATACAATTTGTGGAATAAGAACCGATAAAGTATGGGAGGTAAAAAATTCTCTTATAAAAAAGTGGCAAATGGAGTGGAATGAAATTCCAGAAGGAAGATGAACTTTTAATTTGTTCCAAGTATAAAAGAAAGATTAAGATTAAATTTCATCCAACCAACTAAAGGTTTGATTCATTATACAACTGGTCATGGACCATATAACACATATTGGAAAAAAATTAATAAAATTGAAAATGATTTATGTAATTTATGTAATAAAGTAGGTGATCCCGAGCATGTTATTTTTGAATGCGAAAAATATGGAATTTCGCATTTAGAGGAAAGATATGTTTTAGGAGGATTTTATATTCATGACATTTTAAGGGATTCTGAATTAGTAAAAAAGTTACAATTTCTAAGCAATTATGTAAGTAAAAGTTTGGGAGTCAGAAATTATAGAAGTAAGAAGACCTGAAATATTATGAATTGAAAGACAAGAATTAAGAATATCAGATAGAATAAAAGAAAGAATTATAAGAGAAAATTTTAATGCAAATGGATCCTTAAACATAATAATAGAAGAAGAGGAAATGGAACAAATTGGACAAGATATAGAAGAGAAAGAGAATTTATTAGATGAGGAACGAGAGTAGTTAAATAAAAAATATTATGTGGTTTCGACCGGCAGATAAGAATGGGCAGAAAGAAGAAGAATTAGACCAAAGAAATAATTAGTGAAATTTTATATTATTTATATTTGTAGAAATAAATATGAATTATTGTGTTTAGTTTCAGAATTTGGTAAAAAGTATCTTAATAGTTAATATTAAAAGAATGTATTGTTGTTTAAAATTATATTTAATCATCTAAGTTAGAGATGTAATATATAAGTTTCTTTTTGAATTATATGTTTAATTAAGGGTATGTATGACTGAAATTTCATGAAAATCGTGAAAATAACGACTTTTTTTATTTTAATTCTATAAAATAATTTAGACATTCCCGAATGTGAAAAATGCATAATTTGCCTCCGGACGCCATTTTTAAATGCTTATTTAAATGTCGGTGGCCTTTAAACTCTGTCAGAGTCACGCCCTCTTTTGCCTACATCCACATTCTTTGTCTGTTTTCCGTTCTTAAATTTTCAACTCAAGAAAAGAAAAATAAGGCTTTAGAAGACAAAATAGTTCCTAAAATGTTGCCAATATATCAGAGGCTGGCTTCTACAACATTACTAGAGAGGTGCAAAACAGGAAAAACACAGAATGCCAATGAATCTTTGCATCATGTCATATGGAATAAGTGCCCAAAGGAAGTTTTCATATCAAAACAAAAATTGGATCTTGCTGTTATTAAAAGCATCAGTGAGTTTAACATGGGTAGTCTTAAGTCATTGGAGCTGCAGCAAAATATCAGAGGTGAAAGTGTAGTAGACTCAGCAAGGAAAACTTCAGTGCAGCGAGATCAGACTCGTATCCTGCAAAGCAAGAAGCGAAGTTGTGCAGAAGAAAAGCAACATATAAAGAAGAAAAAGGTGGAAAAAGCAGCAACAGAGGAGAGGAAAAAGAAATCAGAGGGTCCAACCTATCAGCCTGGTGGATTTTAATGTGAGTTATGCAATCAAATCTTTAATCGCTGTTTTCTCAAAGTTCATATTTTCAGCATTTTTCTTCCTGTAAAATGCTCCTTGCGATGCAGTTTTTGTACAACATTCATGAAATTTCCTACACAGGTTCAGAATATCATGAGGAATGGAAAGTGCCCTAGGTTTTATTGTGAAATGTATATAAGCATATATTTTTGATTTTCAAACACAAAACTTACAGTTTTTTAGACAAAAAAAGAATATTTGTAAATTAAAAATTTTTTGTGACCTAAACTAAAGAAGACACAGAAAAACCCAGAGCAATTTCTAAAAGTATGTGTATTATGAACATAGGGTTAAAATATTAGACCAAAATTCAAAATATTTTGTCGCAAGGGACTTTTTTAGTGACGTAACAAAAACATACAAAATTTATCATAATTTCTACAATTCTGGAGAAAAATGGTTTAAATTTAGGTTGTAACATGTTTACATTATACTGCACCTATGGTGTAAATTTGAAAAATCTAGCATTATTAGTTCAGAATTTGAAAATTTCAGTCATACATACCCTTAAGAAGAATAAAATAAGAAAAGAAAAGAACAAATAAATTTATTATTCTTGTGGTTAATTTAAAAATAAGTGCTGGTTACCAGTACTTCTAAATACATGTTATAAATAAAATAAATTTAGCTGAGATTTTTCTTAGTTTAAACTAGAATTGCTGGCTTCCAGGAATTATCAGTAGCTTTTTGTAGTTTTGTATAATTTTTGTTATTTAAATTTATCTGTAATGTTTGGTTAAGTAGTTAAAAGAATATTAGTATTGTGTTCAGTAGAGATTTGCTGGTTACCAGTAAATTTTGTAGTATTATAGGTAATAGTAGTTGTTTGTTTTTGTTTTGTTTTGTGTTTTACCAATTTTGTCTGAAACAATTATGCATTATTAATAATGTAATATATTATTAAGAAATAATAAATGTAATATTTGAATGTGTGCCCCGGTATAGTTTCAAGGAGCCGGGGTATGATATTCAGATTTTATTTTATTTTATTTTGTCAGACAATACACCAACTCATTCATCTCAAGTTGCAGTTGACAAAACAAGGGAATGTAGCTTTGAGAACATACAGCTTCTGCCTTATTCGCCCGATCTCGCAACAAGTGCCTTTTTCTTGTTCCCGGAAATGAAGAATCCGTTACGTGGTTGCCGATTTGACAACACAAATGACGTCATTAATGAAGTGTCTTCAGACTACTACAATCAATGTATTCGGAAAGTCAAGGAACACTGGGGAAAATGTGTATATCTGGATGATGACTACGTAGAGAAGAACTAAGAAGCAAATATCAACACAAACTCTCTATCACATTTTAAAGGGTGATACTTAAAGCTTTACACCCTCTCGTACTACCAACTGATTTGTACGGGTAAACGAGGTTGTACTGTATATCGATTAACATGTAGAGGAATGAACGTTTGCAAGAAGAGCATGAGTAAGTGTAAAGACATTCACATGAGAGTAAAATATTGAATATTTTCATCACCTGGTATATGGCGCTAGTACATCTACTCCACTAATATCTTTTCAAATTGAGAGTGTTTGAGCAAGAACTTCTTTGACTCACTTGTTTTCCTTCCTATCATCTGGCTTTGGTCCTGTTAGCATTCCTGTCCCCCGTTAAACCACAAGATTGAGTTAATTATCCCAGCCAACAGACTTGGCACACATCCCATTTGTTCTTCTTCATTTTCTTTCCGTTCTAAGTAAAAAACGGTCTGTTGTGTTATTTTGACATGACTTTCTCTATCCGTCATCATCTTCATTAAGATGAAGATCTTCGAGATCTTCTTGGGAAACAAGCCAGGTGTAAAGACGATTAGAAATCAACGTTTATGGAGCGTACCCGATCCATCAAGATATTTTAATACATTTAGTTAGTTAGTTACTAACACTCCCCACATGGCAACCTTGGCCTTCGGGGTAATCTCACCCCACCAAGTGATGACCGGACCCATTTCTCAGGTGGAGGCACCCAGAGGGCGGTGTCCATTACCTCCGATGATAGGGTGATAGTGAAGATGGCGGTGAGGTGAGAGGACCTACAGCTTATACCGTGGACTCCGAACCACGTTGGGCATAGGGGATACTTCACGTGTGCTAGACAGAGGTGAAGGCGTGGATAGGGCCGACTTAAAATCGCCAACCCCAGAGCCGTGAATCGAACTCGGGACCCTTAGAACGGGAGCCGCGAACGAAACCACCGCGCTACCCCGGCGCCCATTTTAATACATTTTATAACCACAAATGTATCGCTGGATATAACACAAATGTAAACAAAGACAAAACACTATCAATATTCGCATAACTCAACAAAAGACTGCTTTCAGTAAATTAAATGCCAGGCCAGGAGATGGCGTGAGTATAAGAATTAATTGTGTCAAAGAAACGTAACCACTTAACTTGATTATCAAGCTGTATTGATATTTGCTTCTTAATTCGATGTATTTCCATTTTTAAGGCCGGTTTCCAAGATGAGCTGAACTGAAATCCAGCATCACGATTAAGCGTGCTTCTTTCAGAGGAAATCGCCAAAGCCCCCTTAATTCTCCGCTCACAGTAACTGTTGCATTTTGCCATGATGGTCGTCTCCCGAAAGTTGACTCTACGGTAGTTATCAAAACAATGCTCTGCCAGCCCAGACTTCTCAGGTTTCCTTTCAGAGGAAATCGCCAAAGCCTCCTTAATTCTCTGCTCCCAGTAATTGTTGCATTTTGCCAAGATGTTCGTCTCCCGAAAGTTGACTCTATGGTCGTTATCAAAACAATGCTCTGCCAGTCCAGACTTCTCAGGTTTCCTTTCAGAGGAAGTTGCCAAAGCTTCCTTAATTCTCTGCTCCCAGTAATTGTTGCATTTTGCCAAGATGGTCGTCTCCCGAAAGTTGACCCTACGGTCGTTATCAAAACAATGCTCTGCCAGTCCAGACTTCTCAGGTTTCCTTTCAGAGGAAATCGCCAAAGCCTCCTTAATTCTCTGCTCCCAGTAATTGTTGCATTTTGCCAAGATGGTCGTCTCCCGAAAGTTGACCCTACGGTCGTTATCAAAACAATGCTCTGCCAGTCCAGACTTCTCAGGTTTCCTTTCAGAGGAAATCGCCAAAGCCTCCTTAATTCTCTGCTCCCAGTAATTGTTGCATTTTGCCAAGATGGTCGTCTCCCGAAAGTTGACTCTATGGTCGTTATCAAAACAATGCTCTGCCAGTCCAGACTTCTCAGGTTTCCTTTCAGAGGAAATCGCCAAAGCCTCCTTAATTCTCTGCTCTCAGTAACTGTTGCATTTTGCCAAGATGTTCGTCTCCCGAAAGTTGACTCTATGGTCGTTATCAAAACAATGCTCTGCCAGTCCAGACTTCTTAGGTTTCCTTTCAGAGGAAATTGCCAAAGCCTCCTTAATTCTCCGCTCCCAGTAACTGTTGCATTTTGCCAAGATGTTCGTCTCCCGAAAGTTGACTCTATGGTCGTTATCAAAACAATGCTCTGCCAGTCCAGACTTCTCAGGTTTCCTTTCAGAGGAAATCGCCAAAGCCTCCTTAATTCTCTGCTCCCAGTAACTGTTGCATTTTGCCAAGATGTTCGTCTCCCGAAAGTTGACTCTATGGTCGTTATCAAAACAATGCTCTGCCAGCCCAGACTTCTCAGGTTTCCTTTCAGAGGAAGTTGCCAAAGCTTCCTTAATTCTCCGCTCCCAGTAATTGTTGCATTTTGCCAAGATGGTCGTCTCCCGAAAGTTGACTCTATGGTAGTTATCAAAACAATGCTGTGCCAGCCCAGGCTTCTCAGGTTTCCTTTCAGGGGAAATCGCCAAAGCCTCCTTAATTCTCCGCTCCCAGTAACTGTTGCATTTTGCCAAGATGTTCGTCTCCCGAAAGTTGACTCTATGGTCGATATCAAAACAATGCTCTGCCATCCCAGACTTCTCAGGTTTCCTTTCAGAGGAAATCGTCAAAACTTCCTTAATTCTCTGCTCCTAGTAACTGTTGCATTTTGCCAAGATGGTCGTCTCCCGAAAGTTGACTCTATGGTCATTACCAAAACAATGCTCTGCCATCCCAGACTTCTCAGGTTGCATTAAACGAATGCTCCGTTCATGTTCGTTTATTCTGGTAGCGATGTTCCTTCCGGTTTGACCTATATACAGGCATTTTTTTTCTAATTTTACGTCCTCCAACTTTAAGTCATATCGGACGATGAATGGAAAGGATGAAATGATGCTCAGATGAGTCCAGTGTCCATAGATCTTAGAGCTACCCGACATTGGTCTTTCAAGATAAGGGAAAACCCCGGAAAAAGCCCTATCAAGGTAACTCACTCTGACCGAGATTCGAACTCGGGACCTCTTGAACGCGAGGCAGACATTCTATCACCACGCTACCGAGGCGGGCTATATGCGGTATATATAAAGGGCGTCCAGAAAGTAAGTTCTGTTTCAACTTATCTCCTCTGCAGCGCTGCGATCACAGCTTCACACATGCGCGGTAGACGCTCTGTATCAAGGAGAAGAAACGTGCACCATTGTGAGATCGCTGTCAGCTACGTACGTTTTGTTGTGCTTGTTTACAATGTCGGTGTTGATTGAAAATCCCACCGCTTCTGAAATCAGAACTGTGATTCGTTTTCTGAATGCTAGGAAAGTAAAACCAATTGAAATTCATCGGCTGTCAAAAAGTGTTGTGTTTCTTCACGACAACGCACGACCACACACTGCAAATGCGACGATAAACATCCTACAGGGATTTGGCAGGGACGTGTTTGACCACCCCCCCCAGTACAGCCCTGACCTCGCTCCTAGCGACTTTCATCTGTTTTTGCATCTCAAATCTTTCCTTGGTGGTCAACACTTCAACAATGACGAAGAGCTGAAAGAAAATGTTTCCTACTGGTTGAAGACACAGGCGGCAAACTTCTATGAAGAAGGTATACAAAAACTTGTGCCTCGCTATGACAAATGCCTGCAAAATTTCGGCAGTTAGGTGGAAAAGTAGTTTAAGAGTTGTAGAATTTTGTGCAATAAATAATTTTTCTGTATCTGTACACAATTTAATTTTATTATCAAACAGAGCTTACTTTCTGGACGTACCTTGTATACATATAGTAAATAGTGTAATGCAATCTCCCAATTGTGTATTATATTCTCCTAAAGCTGCACGTGTGTCCTATTATTGATTAAAAAGTTATGGCCTTTTGAAATGGTTCAGTTTTATATGGATCACACTATATTATCAAAACATGCATTTTCGTTAAATCTAATGATCGAATGTTAGGCGAAATAGAGTGTCTCCTCTACCTACTATAAGTAGGTGGTAGAGAAAATAAAAAATAGCAATCAGGAAGAGAAATTGGAGCAACTAAACTACAAAAAACTTCCTGTTATTCTGACTGCAAGATCAAAAGGTCGCTGCCAACGATAATACAATTTATATATGAGCTGAGTTGATAAACTCTTATCTCAGCCAGTGTTTTGGGTTTAACTAGTGCATTCACATCGAGGCCAAACCTTCCCATGTGCTCAAATAAACAGTGTCAACAATAAGGCATCAATAACTACATTAGGGTACTTTTTTTATGAAACTTTAATGACGAAGGATGAATGAAATAGGTGAAATACTGCTCAAGTGAGTCCACGGTCTATGGAGCTTAGAGTTACCAGACATTCAACATTAACGATAAGAGAAAACCCTGAAAAAACCTTATCCAGATAACTCACCTTGACCTAGAATCAAACTCGGAACCTTTTGAACGTAAGAGAGACACGTTATCATCTACGCTACCATGGCGAGCAGCTTAGGGTATACCCATATATATAGATCGTCTGAAAAGTCTCCGACCTAATAAAGATACAAGATATTTTTTGAGATTGTTTTTTTATTTTTCAACATAGTCTCCTTGTAACTCTACACACTTTTCCCAGCGATGCTCCCATCTCTGTAACCTGTCCAAGTAGTACTCGGCGTTTATCAACATAGTCTCCTTGTAATTCTACACACTTCTCCCAGCGATGCTCCCATCTCTATAACCCGTCCAAATAGTACTCGACGTTTTTCAACATAGTCTCCTTGTAACTCTACACACTTCTCCCAGCAATGCTCCCATCTCTATAACCCGTCCAAATAGTACCTGGCGTTTTTCAACATAGTCTCCTTGTAACTCTACATACTTCTCCCAGCGATGCTCCCATCTCTATAACCCGTCTAAATAGTACTCGGCGTTTTTCAACATAGTCTCCTTGTAACTCTACACACTTCTCCTAGCGATGCTCCCATCTCTGTAACCCGTCCAAATAGTACTCGGCGTTATAAAACATAGTCTCCTTGTAACTCTACACACTTCTCCCAGCAATGCTCTCATCTCTGTAACCCGTCCAAGTAGTACTCGGCATTTTTCAACATAGTCTCCTTGTAACTCTACACACTTCTCCCAGCGATGCTCTCATCTCTGTAATCCGTCCAAATAGTACTCGGCGTTTTTCAACATAGTCTCCTTGTAACTCTACACACTTCTCCCAGCGATGCTCCCATCTCTGTAACACATCCAAATGGTACTCGGCGTTTTTCAACATAATCTTCCTGTAACATTCCACACTTCTCCCAGCGATGCTCTCATCTCTGTAACCCGTCCAAATAGTACTCGGCGTTTTTCAACATAGTCTCCCTGTAACTCTACACTACTCTCCCAGCGATGTTCCTATCTCTGTAACCCGTCCAAATAGTACTCAGCATTTTTCAACATAGTCTCCTTGTAACACTACACATTTCTCCCAGCGACGTTCCCATCTCTGTAACCCATCCAAATAGTACTCGGCGTTTTTCAACATAGTCTCTTTGTAACTCTACACACTTCCTCCAGCGATATTCCCATCTCTGTAACCAGTCCAAATAGTACTCGGCGTTTTTCAACATAGTCTCCTTGTAACTCTACACACTTCTCCCAGCGACGCTCCCATCTCTGTAATCCGTCCAAGTAGTACTCGGCGTTTTTCAACATAGTATTCTTATAACTCTACACACTTCTCCCAGCAATGCTCCCATCTCTATAACCCGTCCAAGTAGTACTCGGCGTTTTTCAACATAGTATTCTTATAACTCTACATACTTCTCCCAGTGATGCTCCCATCTCTGTAACCCGTCCAAATAGTACTCGGCGTTATAAAACATAGTCTCCTTGTAACTCTACACACTTCTCCCAGCAATGCTCTCATCTCTGTAACCCGTCCAAGTAGTACTCGGCATTTTTCAACATAGTCTCCTTGTAACTCTACACACTTCTCCCAGCGATGCTCTCATCTCTGTAATCCGTCCAAATAGTACTCGGCGTTTTTCAACATAGTCTCCTTGTAAGTCTACACACTTCTCCCAGCGATGCTCCCATCTCTGTAACACATCCAAATGGTACTCGGCGTTTTTCAACATAATCTTCCTGTAACATTCCACACTTCTCCCAGCGATGCTCTCATCTCTGTAACCCGTCCAAATAGTACTCGGCGTTTTTCAACATAGTCTCCCTGTAACTCTACACTACTCTCCCAGCGATGTTCCTATCTCTGTAACCCGTCCAAATAGTACTCAGCATTTTTCAACATAGTCTCCTTGTAACACTACACATTTCTCCCAGCGACGTTCCCATCTCTGTAACCCATCCAAATAGTACTCGGCGTTTTTCAACATAGTCTCTTTGTAACTCTACACACTTCCTCCAGCGATATTCCCATCTCTGTAACCAGTCCAAATAGTACTCGGCGTTTTTCAACATAGTCTCCTTGTAACTCTACACACTTCTCCCAGCGACGCTCCCATCTCTGTAATCCGTCCAAGTAGTACTCGGCGTTTTTCAACATAGTATTCTTATAACTCTACACACTTCTCCCAGCAATGCTCCCATCTCTATAACCCGTCCAAGTAGTACTCGGCGTTTTTCAACATAGTATTCTTATAACTCTACATACTTCTCCCAGTGATGCTCTCATCTCTGTAATCCGTCCAAATAGTACTCGGCGTTTTTCAACATAGTCTCCTTGTAACTCTACACACTTCTCCCAGCGATGCTCCCATCTCTGTAACCCGTCCAAATAGTACTCGGCGTTTTTCAACATAGTCTCCTTGTAACTCTACACACTTCTCCCAGCGATGCTCCCATCTCTGTAACCCCCCCAAATAGTACTCGCCGTTGTTCTTTGCAAAATAATTGTTCACGAAGGTGATTGCCCCTTTATTTGACGAAAATTTCTGTCCTCCGAGCGCAATTTTAAGCTGAGGGAACAAAAGGAAGTCGCTTAGCGCTAGATCGGATGAGTGAGGTAGATGGTCAAGCAGTTCAAACCGTAATTCGTAGATTTTCGCCATTGCAATCGCTGAGGTGTGAGACGGTACGTTGTCTTGGTGAAACAGGATTTTCTTTTTCTGCAAATGTGGCCGTTTTCCCGCAATTTCTGCCTTTAGCATGTCAAGTATTGATGCGTAGTATGCTCCTGTAATGGTTTTTCCTTTTTGAAGATAATCGATTATAATAACTCCACGACTATCCCAAAAAACAGTCGCCATCACTTTCGCAGCCGAAAAAAACAGTTTTTGGTTATTTTGGAGCCTGTTCCCCCTTTGCAGTCGACTGTTTGGACTGTAATTTTGTTTAGGATGTGTAATGATGTATCTAGGTTTCATCTACAGTAATTAATCGGCGCCAAAACTCGGATTTATTGCGCCTAAACTGCACCAACAGAGCGCTGGAAATGTTCAGTCGATCACGTTTTTGGTCTAACGTGAGCAAACGCGGCACCCAACATGCGGACATTTTCGTATTTAGCTTGATTTAGTTGAAGTGACCCATTTTTGTTCATGTGGCAAACAAAAAGTTGAAATTTGTTGACTAGTGTAATTTATAAATCTACTAGCTGGAGAAAGATGCTTTTAAAGGGGTACCTAGAGTACTTGTAAACAGTATTAACATAAATGAGTCTATAAGAGAAACAATCCATAGTGGGAATCGGCTGATTATTGTAATTTACCATTATTAAAATAGATTCATTAGTTGAGACACCTACAAAAAATTAATAAGACACTTCAGAACGAATGCTGCAGAAACTTGGATTCCAAACAACGAGGAAATACTACGAAGATTTGAAAGGAAAATAATACATCGAATCTTTGGACATGTGAGGGATAACTACTTGGAGAATAAGTTGTAGTAATGAGATAGAGCAGGCGTGCTAGATTGTACAGCACGCGCTTCCTTCCCCTACACGCTCTTTTTCCCACACCAGTGACAGAGGCAGCGAGTCACAGAGGGAACAATCAGTGGCGTTACTACTAATGTTTAGCACATTTTCGCGAACCCGCGATAGCGCGGCTTGTGTAAACAAAAAGCCTGGAGATAAGGAGTATGCCGGAAGAAATAATGATAGCGCGAGATAAAAGACCTGCCGGCACCGATAGGGTTACGCTTCTGGAAGGTGATAGAGCATTCGATTCCTGTTTGGTCCAGAAATATCTCGAATTTACGAAATAGGTATTTAAGGACGTGACGGCTCGCAAATATCCAATATTCCGTTCAACCATGCCCCTCCGTCTCAAACTCCAGCTATATCGGGCGATCATCCCGCCCATGGTCTTGTACGGCTGTGACATCTGGGGAACAGTGGCAAACACCACTTTCGTCAGACTCCAGACGCTGCAGAACAGGGCGCTCAAAGTGATATACGATACAGACTGGAGATGCTCAGCCCAGAACCTTCATGAACATTCAAACATCCCGTACATTGTCGACGTCATTCGAGAGAGGGTACGTTAAATGTACGACAAAATTCAAACCCATGGCAACCCTTTGGTGAACTCACTGGGCAGATATGGCCAGAGGGAACAAAGACGCTTGCCATCTTACAAACTCCCAAGAGACGTCTTGGGGCCCCTTGGTTAACCCAAGGAAAACCCCAAACATATCCAACTTTACATAACGCCTGATGGCTCAAACGTTAGGCCACGCGTACTCAAAACGGGGCAAAAGCTCTAAACAGATCCTCCCCGAACGGGAGAACGTAACAAACCCGCCTAGCTGTTGCCTTCAGAGAACACTCAAGGGCAACCAGTTAACACAAAAAGTTTTCTCACAAACAAACAAAACCTACCGCCAGCAGAACAAATAACTGAACCCATCTTGACTCACTTCACAGGTTAAGCCGCAAAGCGGCTAGGTACTGCGGCAGAAGACACCCGGACGGGGAAAAAGAAAAGTTGCCCCGCCCGACTAGGACTACCTCTGGACCTCTGGAAAGAGTTAGTTGTGAAAATGTTGTGAAATGAGAGACAGCCAGCTGTGTTGTTGTAACGAGAGCTAAGGATGTAATCTGCTGTC
This sequence comes from Mantis religiosa, assembly GCA_030765055.1. Classification (NCBI taxonomy): domain Eukaryota; kingdom Metazoa; phylum Arthropoda; class Insecta; order Mantodea; family Mantidae; genus Mantis; species Mantis religiosa. The sequence continues at coordinate 33,452 of JAUKNK010000724.1, read as the reverse complement.
ACTGTTATTGTCATCGACCTTGGTAGACTGATGGTGTATGTAACGTAATGCTGCTGTAATCTATAAGAGTATTTCTACGAAAATAAAGAAGATTTTTAATTTCTGCTACTCGGCCTTTTAATTCTACGAACTCACAAAGTCACAATTGGTGTCAGGAAGCGGGACGATGACAACATCACCGAGAAGATGGAAGAAATGAAGACCGAATTAACAACGAAGACGGAAGCTGCAAATAGCAACTTAAGCGCGACGATGACCGCGAAGATGACAGACACCAGGAAGGGCACCCGGAGAAACGAGGACTGGCGTGGCGAGGAGAACGTCGGCACCATCACCACCATCCCCTCGAGTGACACTGCGCGCCGTCAGCCGGCGTATGGATGACAGCCTCATCGCGGACGATTGGGACAGAGGCCGCCGCGGACTCGTAGACACCGGGGCAGTCCTGACCATCATCAGACCTGACGTGGCCAAGGGTTTGCCGTCGAATGATGATGATGATGATGGGCGCTCAAATACAGCGGTCATCAGCGCCCTTTAAAAAACTAGTCATGGCAAAAGCCAGATATAAAACTTTCCAAAAACCATACAAGTGCAACAAAACCTATTAAAAATACACGTTCATAAAAACATCAATCAAAACCTACTAAAAATTTCGTTCACTAAATCCTAAACCCCAAACTAGACAAGAATCTAAAAACCTTCTCCACGGGTCTCCACGCACGGCCTACACGTGGGTGGGCCTGTTGACCGTCTCCCTCAACCACGAAGAGGAGCACACACGAGGGAGACTGTTGACTCGGGACCCAGGGTGCGCCAAACCCGTACCTACCGTTGTAGGCCCCTGGGGGGTGTTTGCCGTTGAGGAAACCAAGCCGATCATAGCAGTTAATGACGGCATCGGGCGACACCTTGCCCGTGGAGAGGGAGGCTCTGCGTCCTCCAACGTTAAGTCATATCGGACGATGAATGAAATGGGTGAAATGATGCTCAAATGAGCCCAGGGTCCATAGAGCTTAGAGTTACCCGACATTCGTCTTTCAGGATAAGGGAAAACCCCGGAAAAAACTTAGCCAGGTAACTCACCCTGACCGAGATTCGAACTCGGGACCTCTTGAACGTGAGGCAGACATGCTACCACCACGCTACCGAGGCGGGCGGAGGCTCTGCTGCAGTTGACCTTGGGATGGAGTGCCGTGCGTCAGTGGGTGTTCGTCGCGGAGGTGGCTGAGGAGGTGATACTGGGACTGGATGGCCTCAGGAGCCACGAAGCGACGGTCGACGACGGCAGGGAAGGTCCTGCGGCTCAATGGAGAAGAGGTCATACTCCGGCAACCCAAAGAACGCCTTGGAATCTGCAGGGTCATCTCGAAGGAAGACGTGAAAGCACCTGTTAAATATGACCCTAATGTTGAAAATTTGGTACAACTTTCTTATAAACTGGCGGAGCTTATTGGGAAAAAAATTAGAAACCATTTAGGGAAGGCGAACTTATCAAGCAAAGCTTGCTAGTTGCTGCAAGAGAATTTTGTCCTGATTTATTTGCATCAGTCGGTATCGAAGCACAGTGACGAGACACAGAAAAATTGTGTTGTGATTTGGAAGGACTATTAAAGACAAAATAAGGTCATTAACATATTTTTCTCTAGCCGTGCACAAATTAATGGACAGATCTCACGAGACGCGTTTAATTGTATTTCTGAGGGGAGTTGATAATGAATTAAATATATTATTTATGGCACAATTGCGACTGTGGGAAGGACAACTGATAGTTGCAGACTTATATGATTTCTCTTGCTTGCGTCCTGTGTTCACAAAAACGTCATACTTTTGGAAAAGTATGCAGAACTTCTAAAGCAACTACATGACACATTCTCTTCGCAGTTTGAAGATACAGGATGTTACAAAAAGGTACGGCCAAACTTTCAGGAAACATTCCTCACCCACAAAGAAAGAAAATATGTTATGCGAACATGTGTCCGGAAACGCTTAATTTCCATGTTAGAGCTCATTTTATTACTTCTCTTCAAATCACATTAATCATGGAATGGAAACGCACGACAACAGAACGTACCAGCGTGACTTCAAACACTTTATTACAGGAAATGTTCAAAATGTCCTCCGTTAGCGAGGTTACATGCATCCATCCTCCGTCGCATGGAATCCCTGATGCGCTGATACTGCCCTGGAGAATGGCGTATTGTATCACAGCCGTCCACAATACGAGCACGAAGAGTCTCTACATTTGGTACGTGGGTTGTGTAGACAAGAGCTTTCAAATGCCCCCATAAATGAAAGTCAAGAGGGTGGAGGTCAGGAGAGCGTGGAGGCCATGGAATTGGTCCGCCTCTACCAATGTATTGGTCACCGAATCTGTTGTTGAGAAACGTACGAACACTTCGACTGAAATGTGCAGGAGCTCCACCGTGCATGAACCACAATGGTTATTTTGACATTTGTCTGCACGAATGATTTCAATTTACATTTTAAGAGAAATACTAAAATGAGCTCTAACATGGAAATTTAGCGTTTCCGGTCACATGTCCACATAACATATTTTCTTTCTTTGTGTGTGAGGAATGTTTCCTGAAAGTTTGGCCGTACCTTTTTGTAACATCCTGTATAAACAATTGAGACTAATATACAATTATTTTGCACTCCTATGAAGTTTCCATGTAGTGATGCCCCACACGAGCTACAAATGGAATTACTTTACTGCAAAATTCCACGGCATTAAAATGTTCTGAGCAGAAAGAGTGGGAATTATTTTAACCTTTGCCCTGTAGTGATGATCAGAGATTACGATTTTTTTTTATTTTTATTTTGGCCTTCGGTAAAATCCCATATGGCCATCGTAGGGAAAAATAAGAAAAATAATGTAAGGAAGTTTAAGAGGATGGGAGGAGACTAGATCTGTAGATCACTTTCTTTAAGAAATTGTAGAAGAGCTTGGTATACAGGTTTGTTGCATAACTGTAATATGGTGTTGACGCTAGCGGGAAAAGGAACAGACTGCTGAAGTAGGCGGCGGAGGAAGGAAGAACGGTGGGTTCGGTAGCGAGAGCAACTGAACAGGAGATGATTGAGGTCAGTGGTTTCGCCTGGGTCATCAGGACATACAGGGGAATCGATGAGACGTAGTCGGTGTAGATGCGCAGGGTAACATCCATGTCCAAGTCACATTCTAATGATGGAGGTGAGATGTCGATGTGCAATCCTGAAGCTGGAGAACCAAGGGGTCGTGGATAGATGCGTCTGAACGGCGGCGTGGTGTTTGCCTTTGATGGACTGCGAACGAATCCAGGCGTCATTCCAGCGACAATAGGCGTCACGATGAAGGACCGGGAAGAAATCCGTGTAGGGCAGTTGGATGCCTTGGAAGGTGCCTTGGGTGAGTCCCTCTTTTGCCAGGCGATCGGCGACTTCATTGTATCGAATTTCGACATGCCCTCTGATCCAAAGGAAGTGAATTTGATGTCCAGCTATGGTAGCGTTGTTCACCAACGTCAGTATCTCGTAAAGATAACAGTGCATATCTCTCGTCCAGCGTGGAGATGAGAGTCTCTGCAGCACACTCTGCGCATCGGTTAAGATCAGCAGTTTGGGGAAGCCCTGAGAAATCCCATATTGCAAAGCCTCACGAATGGCCAAAACCTCTGCAGTGTAGCTGGAAGCCTCCATAGGTAGGCGGTATCGAGCCAGGGCATTAGTAGAAGGACAGACGGATGCGTAACCTACTCCATCAGCAGATTTAGAACCGTCGGTGTAAATCGTGGTGAAATCTGGCCATGTAATCTGCAAGAAATGAGAGAGGGTGACGTTCACGTCTGGGGTCCGAATGATGTGATCAGGAAGATAATGTACCGAAACATTCAAGAAGTGTAAGTCATATGGATATTGAAACCCCGGAAGAGAGGGACTTTTCAAAATTAAGGGAAAAGCGTGGTATAGAGACCGAAAACCCAGTAAGAGTAAGGGCAATCGTCGTACAGCTGGAAAATCCACGTTGAGATAATTGGCAGCAAGATACTGCAACGTCCGCAATACTGGGTGGGCATCCACGGAGAAAACTCGCAATAGAAAGCGCTGTGTTAAGAGCTGTCGTCGTATCTCCAATGGTGGTTCTGAGGCCTCAACCAAAAGTGCATTCGTCGGTGTAGAAAGCATAGCACCCAGGCAAAATCTAAGAGCACGGTACTGAGCGATATCCAACTTGCGCAAGACCGATGTGGAAGCAGAGCCAAAGAAGATACAGCCATAGTCCAGCACCGACCGAATTAGGGAACGATATAGCAGAAGTAATATGGAAGCGTCCCCACCCCAACATGAATGAGCGATACTGCGTAGAACATTAAGAGTTGCACCAATCTTGGAGATGAGATGCTGTATGTGACGACTCCACGAAAGGCGACTATCCAAATAGATACCCAAAAATTTTGCGGAAGATGCAAGGGTAAAACTAAAAGGCCCCAAGCGGATAACGCCATCAGGAAATGTCCGTCGTTTCCTAGTAAACACTACGACTGTAGACTTGGAAGGTGAAAGATGTAATCCGTGTTCAGAGGCCCAGGTTGATAAATCGGTGGCTGCATCACTAAGCCACAGACGAGTAATCCAAAAACTAGAGGACCGAGCGTACAAACAGATATCATCAGCGTACTGGAGAACTCGAATGTGAGGACTAAATAGAGAGTCTAAATCCGACGTATAAAGTGCATAAAGAAGAGGACTCAAAATCGCTCCCTGGGGCAATCCTCGAACTACTATTCTAGGGCCGAAGAAGGAGTTATCAGGAGAACGGATATAGATGAGGCGATGTCGGAGAAGATTATAAATGCCAGAGCAGTACCGAGGAGGAAGACCTAGTGCTTGCAGCTTCCCAAGCAAAACTGGCAGTAAAACACTGTCGTAGGCGCCGGAAATGTCCAAAAAGATGGCTGTCAGATATCCTTGTTCCAAATAGGTACGCTCGATGTCAGTAGTCAGGATGCTGAGACTATCCAAAGTACTCCGGGTTTTGCGGAAACCATATTGGGACATGGGTAATAATCTCCGGGATTCCAGCCACCATTCAAGTCGTTGTTTAAGCAAGCGTTCAAAGGTCTTGGCGATACAGGAAGACAAAGCGATCGGGCGATAAGAGGTACCAAAGCTAGGGTCATTCCCCGGCTTCAAGATAGGTACAATGATCTGTGTTGTCCAACTCTCGGGGAAGACGCCGGAGGCCCAAAGGTCGTTGAATAGTTCCAAAAGGATCATCTTCGCACGAGGAGGAAGGTGGGTGAGCATGCTATAGGATATTTGACCATAACCCGGAGCTGAATTCGACGACGACTTCAGTACACTTTGGAGTTCAGACATGGAAAATGCTGACATCAAAGTGTGGTGCGAGTCCCCGGAAGAAGAGAGACCAGTAGGTGCTGGTGGTGATGTCACGGATGGCGGAGCAATGTGATCTGCAAACTCAGCGATCCAATCCCTCAGGGGGCGGGTAGGAACTGGCTTCTTCCTCAATTTGTTAATAAACCCCCAAATCTGAGAAAGTGGGGTGGTGTTAGAGAGTTTGGCACAAAAGGTCTTCCAGCACTCCTTTTTGCACTGTCGTAAAAAACGTTTGGCCTCAGCTGCGGCCCGTTTATAGGCCAGAAAATTGTCCCACGTAGAGTTGTGCCGGTAGGTGGTGAGCGCCAATTTCCTCTTCGCAACATAACGACTGCATTCTGCATTCCACCAAGGAGATGGTACACCACGGGACGTAAGAACTGGCCGTTTCTCTGGGATGGAAAGCAAAGCCGCACTATTGATACACTGTAGAAAGGTGTCGTAACGCACCAACGGAGGACGATCATTGGGAATCTCAGAAACGGTGGCTTCGAGAATACGTTCGTACTTGACCCAATTGGCACGCCGTAAGTTCCATCTGGTCGAAGGCCGGTGGGCCACAGAAACGTGCGGAAGAATAGTCGAAATCTCCAGCGGGAAATGATCGGAGCCCATTGTAAAGGGAAGAACCCTCCATTGGAGTTCAGAAGATAGGGAAGGGGAGCAGAGCGTCAAGTCAATCGCTGACGGTCGGTGTCCGGGCCGAGTGAGCAGGGTGGAAGACCCATCGTTGAGAAGAACCAAACCAGAGTCCTCGATGAATTCCAAAAGCGTTCTGCCAGCAGCGTCGGTCAGGTCACAACCCCATATGGTATTATGAGCATTAAAATCTCCGCCGAGTAAAATGGGGGTTGGTAACTGGCGCAGGAAATGATACCATTCTCGACTGGTGATGATCATTCTAGGAGAACAGTACAATGAGACAACTGTGACCTCTCGTTGACAAAGCAGAGTCCTCACCGCCACGGCTTCAAAAGAATGTATTTGGCTGTGGTCTATCTGAATGGTGTAATGTGGAATAGCAGAGTGCACCAGAATTGCAACTCCTCCCCATCCGTCCGTCCTATCCTAGGAGTAGAGGCAGAAAGAAAGAATGCGAAGAGACGTATTCGGAGTCAACCATGTTTCAGACAGCAGGGCGATGCAGACGTGGCGTACAAAGAGTTCTTGCACAAGCGAGTCATAATTAGCTCGAAGAGAACGACAATTCCATTGCAACAGGGTTGAAGCCATGCTGTAATGTTGGGTTGTCATCGTTGGTTTATGAGCTTTGTAATAAGCTGGTAAGGAAGTCGCGGAGAAGTTCAAGTTGAACAGGGGCCGTTGAGGAAGGAGAAAAAGCAGATAATACAGGAACTATGAGCTGTAGTAGTTGCTCCACAAGCTGCAAACTAGTGGGAGCAGACGGCGATGAAGGACCCGCCCAAGATGGCGGATAAGGATTATGAGTTATTGGAGATACAGGTACTCGTTGTGGAATATACAGAGTGGAATGAACTGGGGGAAAATGCGGAACTCGGTCCGGGGGAGGTCGTGTTGACACACGAGGCACCGAAACAGCAGGTGAAGTCGGAGTGGCGAGGGCAACGGCCGGTTGGATTCCTGGTGAAGGTGCTGGTCGAGGAGTGTAGGAAGGCGGCGGAAGAGTACTGGCTGACTTTGTAGGAGATATTGCTCCAGGGAGAGGAGGGAAAGACCGTGTATCAGTCATCGAGAGGGCTCCATTAATGGCCTGTGAGTAAGTTGGACGAGATGGCTGAGGCGAGCAAGGGGCATCTGCTCGAGCAGCTGCCACCCGTGCCTCTCGGTATTGATGGTATGCTGGGCATTTTCTGTCTGTTGCCAGGTGAGCTCCCTGACATTGAATGCAGCAAGGACCTGAGGTAGAGGTGCAGTCTTCTAAGAAATGGGGTCCAGCACATTTACCGCATCTAGCCGCACTCCGACACTGATGCGAGCGATGGCCGAAGCGTAAACACTTAGTGCAGATGTAGACTGGAGGATCACGAGGTTCCACCGGGCATCGCGTTCCAAAGATGACTACATGAGTCGGCAACACTTGAGAGCGGAAGGTAATCTTACACACAGGAATGGGGACCCGTACTGCAGGGTCGCTAGTGGGTCGAGAAAAACGCTGGACAGAAATAACAGGGTAGGCACTCTCTAGAAACTCAGCAATTTCTTCTTCTGAGAGACTGGTGTCCACGTTGCGAATAACACCCTGTTTGTGTATCAGAAAATTGGGAATGTAAACTTCCAAAGATGTTCCAGTAAATGCCGGTGATTCTACTATAGTGTTAGCGGCCTCTGCCGATGCTGCCTCAATTTTCAGTCGGTTTTTTCCTGCTGAGGTAATATGCACAATTGCACGTCGGATTGTCGGGTTGTGACGAAATAGCAGTTTACCCACACTCATGGGGTGTAGCTTACCCACATTCTTATCCAAACTTTCAATAAACACATAAAAAGGTCCGGGATCTGCGCTGTTATAACGATTGGAATGGCTACGTGGTGTAGAGACGTCAGGTGTAGAGGGTGTTGTAGGACGTGACGTGGAAGGAGGAGATAGTGTAGAAGGTCTCGTCGTCGAAGACTGAAGAGGGCCGACGTCCGAGGTGTCTGCTGGCAAGTTCCCATTTGGTACACAATCATTCGAGTCAAAATCCATGTTGGAGTCTAATGGCGCAACGGATTCTCCTGAAGTCCGCTGCCGCTTAGAAGCACGTTCGTCATTTTCACTAGTAGCAGAAGTCGTAGGACGGAGTGAAGTTTGGACTGGTTCACAGTGAAGAGTCGGTAGAGATTGCTGCAGAGAAGTGGAAGCAGAAAGTTGTTCTTCTTGCTGGTAACATGTCTGCATTGCGGAGTAGATTAGCTGCCCCGTATCAGGGGGGTCAGCCATAGTACACTAAATATTAACACTTCACGAGTAGAAAGTACGCACGTGAAAACACAAAGAAATTTGATGTAGAATTAGGCCGGCAATTTGCCCCGTTCTACTAACGCCGCCTCTCGCGCCGGAAAGGAGGCTCTCGTAAATGTGCACCACAGAGAAACAAAAGCGAGATTACGTTTGTTTGCATCTAATTTAATGACAGTCTTTGGCTCTACAAACATCTGGAATAAACCTTTTCAAAGATGATCTATATTAAAAGTGAAAATGGGAATGATAGATATATGGAGATTAGAGGAAAAGAATATAAGCAATGTGGGTAAATTGGTAAAATGCAGAATAGAAGATATAGACAGAGAGGAAATATGGGGAAGTATAGAAAATATGAAATCATTACGATTTTACACGCAAATAAAAAGAAATTGGGGACGATAAGCATATGCAGATTACTGTAATAGGAAAGAGAGAGAAGGGTCAGCTTGGTTGAGAACAGGAACAATATTTCTAAGAGGGATAAGATGTAGGGAAAAGGGAATTTCTGAATTGTGTGGGAGAAAAGAAAGCATAGAAAACTATGTAAGAAAATGGGAGGAGGTTGTGAAGAAAAAAGGGTTAGGAGGGAAAATGGGAAAAGAGAAGAGGATAATAGCTATAAAAATGTTTACGGTAAAGGAGGAAAAAAAGGTAAGAAGTATTGGTGAGTTCTTGCAGAAAGTAAAAGAAAAATGGGCAAGAAATGTAAAGAATATAAGAAAGGAAGACTAGGGGAAAGAACGGGGCTAATTAAGTAACAAGGAGGCATGGAGGTTAAAAGCTACCTGACAGAGCAGAAGACCAGGGTGTCATGTAATTCAAGGTAGTAACAAGATAAAGACAAATAAATGTAAAGAATATAAGAAAGGAAGATGAGGGGGAATAAAGGGGCTAATTAAGTAACAAGGAGGCATGGAGGTTAAGAGCTACCTGACAGAGCAGAAGACCAGGGTGTCATGTAAGCCAAGGTAGCAACAAGGTAAAGACAAATAATTGTAAAGAATATAAGAAAGGAAGATGAGGGGAAAGAATGGGACTAATTAAGTAACAAGGAGGCATGGAGGTTAAGAGCTACCTGACAGAACAGAAGACCAGGGTGTCATGTAAGCCAAGGTAGCAACAAGGTAAAGACAAATAAATGTAAAGAATATAAGAAAGGAAGATGAGGGGAAAGAATGGGACTAATTAAGTAACAAGGAGGCATGGAGGTTAAGAGCTACCTGACAGAGCAGAAGACCAGGGTGTCATGTAAGTCAAGGTGGTAACAAGGTAAAGATAAATAAATGTAAAGAATATAAGAAAGGAAGATGAGAGGGAAGAATGGGGCTAATTAAGTAACAAGGAGGCATGGAGGTTAAGAGCTACCTGGCAGAGCAGAAGAGCAGGATGTCGTGTAAGTCAAGGTAGTAACAAGGTAAAGTCAAATAAATGTAAAGAATATAAGAAAGGAAGATGAGGGGGAAGAATGGGGCTAATTAAGTAACAAGGAGGCATGGAGGTTAAGAGCTACCTGGCAGAGCAGAAGAGCAGGATGTCGTGTAAGTCAAGGTAGTAACAAGATAAAGTCAAATAAATGTAAGGAATATAAAAAAGGAAGATGAGGGGTAAGAACGGGGCTAATTAAGTAACAAGGCGGCATGGAGGTTAAGAGCTACCTGACAGAGCAGAAGACCAGGATGTCATGTAAGCCAAGGTAGCAACAAGGTAAAGACAAATAAATGTAAAGAATATAAGGAAGGAAGATGAGAGGGAAGAATGGGACTAATTAAGTAACAAGGAGGCAAGGAGGTTAAGAGCTACCTGACAGAGTAGAAGACCAGGGTGTCGTGTAAGCCAAGGTAGCAGCAAGGTAAAGACAAATAAATGTAGCCAGAAGTTGTAAATTGTAAAATTTTGGAATATGCACGATGAATAAATAATTAATTCATTAAAAGTGAGTATCGCATCAAGATCAGAGACCATCACCTTGTTTATCTTTTAAGACTGTGCACTTCGTCTTTTGTACCACATATTGCAGACCTTGTAAAACATAACTTGTGTCACAGAAGTCATCCTAAGAAACAGTAGTTAGTAAGGAGTAAACTGTGATTTCCTATACGTCAGAATGATAGCGATGTTCCGCCACTGGAACTCAGTAACCACAGATAAACGCCTGCTTCTATCGTAGCGGGTGGTAGCAGGTGATTTCATCCTCCCCTTTCCTGCTTTAAGTGAGCACTCCAGAGATAGAGGAACTAATAGATAAAGAAGATACTGTGAGACTTATAAAGACACATAGAATAAGATAACTAGGGTATACGAGGGTGGTCTGAAAAGTTTCCGACCTCAACATGAAGATGACAGCACTCGTAAGTAAAAGCTGGTGAATTTCGTTGCTCATCTGTTGACAGTTACTCCCCAGACTTTCAGCCAGTTTGAACGCTCAATTCTTATCTAACAGTCGTTTAGCTGAGTTGATGTGCGTGTGTTTATGAAAATGGACAAAATCCAGTATCCAGCTGTCATTAAATATTTGTTTCTGTAAGGCAATACGCCTACGCAAATCAAAGATGAGTTGGATTCTGTGTATGGGGACTCTGCACCATCATTTGCCACAGTGAAATTTTGGGCAGCTAAATTTAAACATGGCCGTAAGAGCTTGGGAGACGAACCTTCGGGACGTCCAGAAACTGCAACTACCAACAAAAACATCGCCAAAGTTCACCAAATGGTGCTAGACGACCGCCGAATTAAAGTGAGAGAGATAGCAGAGGCTATGGACATGTCAAAAGAACGTGTTTGTCACATATTAAATCAACATTTAGACATGAGCAAGCTGTCCGCACGTTGGGTGCCGCGTTTGCTCACGTTAGACCAAAAACATGTTCGAATGAACATTTCCAACGCTCTTTTGGTGCAGTGTAGGCGTAGTAAATCCGAGTTTTGCGCGAACTAATTACTGTAGATGAAACTTTGACACACCATTATACGTCCTAAAGAAAAATACAGTCCAAACAGTGGACTGCAAAGGGGAAACCGACTACAAAAAAGTAAAAAGTTTTTTGTTTTTTTTTCGGCGGGGAAAGTGATGGCAACTGTTCTTTGGGATGGTCATGGAGTTATTTTAATCGATATCTTCAAAAAGGATGAACCATTACAGGAGTATACTACGCATCATTACTTGATGAGCTGAAGGCAGAACTTGCAGAAAAACGGCCACATTTGCAGAAAAAGAAAATCCTCTGTCACCAAGACAACGCACTGTCTCACACCTCAGCGGTTGCAATGGTGAAAATCTACGAATTACGGTTTGTAATGCTTGACCATGTGCCTTAATCACCAGATCTGGCCACAAGTGACTTCTTTTTGTTCCGTCATCTGAAAACTGCGCCCGGAGGACAGAGATTTCTATCAAATGAAGAGGCAATCACCTTCGTGAACAATTATTTTGCAGAGAAAAAGGCGGAGTACTATTTGGATGGGTTACAGAGATGGGAGAATTGGTGGGAGAAGTGTGTAGAGTTACAAGGAGACTATGTTGTAAAACGCAAGTACTATTTGGACGGGTTACAGAGATAGGAGTATCACTGGGAGAAGTGTGTAGAGTTACAAGGAGACTATGTTGTAAAACGCAAGTACTATTTGGACGGGTTACAGAGATGGGAGTATCACTGGGAGAAGTGTGTAGAGTTACAAGGAGACTATGTTGTAAAACGAAAGTACTATTTGGACGGGTTACAGAGATAGGAGTATCACTGGGAGAAGTGTGTAGAGTTACAAGGAGACTATGTTGTAAAACGCAAGTACTATTTGGACGGGTTACAGAGATGGGAGTATCACTGGGAGAAGTGTGTAGAGTTACAAGGAGACTATGTTGTAAAACGCAAGTACTATTTGGACGGGTTACAGAGATAGGAGTATCACTGAGAGAAGTGTGTAGAGTTACAAGGAGACTATGTTGTAAAACGCAAGTACTATTTGGACGGGTTACAGAGATGGGAGCATCTCTGGGAGAGGTGTGTAGAGTTACAAGAAGATTATGTTGAAAAACGCCGAATACTATTTGGACGGGTTACATAGATGGGAACATCGCTGGGAGAAGTGTGTAGAGTTACAAGGAGACTATGTTGAAAAAGGCCGAGTGCTATTTGGACGATTTACAGAGATGGCAGCATCACTGGGAGAAGTGTGTAGAGCTACAGGGAGACTATGTTGAAAAAGGCCGAGTACTATTTGGACGAGTTACAGAGATGGCAGCATCACTGGGAGAAGTGTGTAGAGCTACAGGGAGACTATGTTGAAAAACGCCGAGTACTATTTGGACGGGTTACAGAAATGGGAGCATCGCTGGGAGAAGTGTGTAGAGTTACAAGGAGACTATGTTGTAAAACGCAAGTACTATTTGGACGGGTTACAGAGATGGGAGCATCGCTGGGAGAAGTGTGTAGAGTTACAAGGAGACTATGTTGTAAAACGCAAGTACTATTTGGACGGGTTACAGAGATGGGAACATCGCTGGGAGAAGTGTGTAGAGTTACAAGGAGACTATACTGCAAAACGCCGAGTACTATTTGGATGGCTTACAGAGATGGGAGCATCGCTGGGAGAAGTGTGTAGAGTTACAAGGAGACTATGTTGAAAAACGCCGAGTGCTATTTGGACGGGTTACAGAGATGGGAACATCGCTGCGAGAAGCGTGTAGAGTTACGAGGAGACTATGTTGAAAAACGCCGAGTACTATTTGGACGGGTTACAGAGATGGGAGCATCGCTAGGAGAAGCGTGTAGAGTTACAAGGAGACTATGTTGAAAAACGCCGTGTACTATTTGGACGGGTTATAGAGATGGGAACATCGCTGGGAGAACTGTGTAGAGTTACAAGGAGACTATGTTGAAAAACGCCGAGTGCTATTTGGACGGGTTATAGAGATGGGAACATCGCTGCGAGAAGCGTGTAGAGTTACAAGGAGACTATGTTGAAAAACGCCGAGTACTATTTGGACGGGTTATAGAGATGGGAACATCGCTGGGAGAAGTGTGTAGAGTTACAAGGAGACTATGTTGAAAAACGCCGAGTACTATTTGGACGGGTTATAGAGATGGGAACATCGCTGGGAGAAGTATGTAGAGTTACAAGGAGACTATGTTGAAAAACGCCGAGTGCTATTTGGACGGGTTAGAGATGGGAACATCGCTGCGAGAAGCGTGTAGAGTTACAAGGAGACTATGTTGAAAAACCCGAGTACAATTTGGACGGGTTACAGAGATGGGAGCATCGCTAGGAGAAGCGTGTAGAGTTACAAGGAGACTATGTTGAAAAACGCCGAGTGCTATTTGGACGGGTTACAGAGATGGGAGCATCGCTAGGAAAAGCGTGTAGAGTTACAAGGAGACTGTGTTGAAAAACGCCGTGTACTATTTGGACGGGTTATAGAGATGGGAACATCGCTGGGAGAAGTGTGTAGAGTTACAAGGAGACTATGTTGAAAAACGCCGTGTACTATTTGGACGGGTTATAGAGATGGGAACATCGCTGGGAGAAGTGTGTAGAGTTACAAGGAGACTATGTTGAAAAACGCCGTGTACTATTTGGACGGGTTATAGAGATGGGAACATCGCTGGGAGAAGTGTGTAGAGTTACAAGGAGACTATGTTGAAAAACGCCGAGTGCTATTTGGACGGGTTATAGAGATGGGAACATCGCTGCGAGAAGCGTGTAGCGTTACAAGGAGACTATGTTGAAAAACGCCGAGTACTATTTGGACGGGTTATAGAGATGGGAACATCGCTGGGAGAAGTGTGTAGAGTTACAAGGAGACTATGTTGAAAAACGCCGAGTACTATTTGGACGGGTTATAGAGATGGGAACATCGCTGGGAGAAGTATGTAGAGTTACAAGGAGACTATGTTGAAAAACGCCGAGTGCTATTTGGACGGGTTAGAGATGGGAACATCGCTGCGAGAAGCGTGTAGAGTTACAAGGAGACTATGTTGAAAAACGCCGAGTACTATTTGGACGGGTTACAGAGATGGGAGCATCGCTAGGAGAAGCGTGTAGAGTTACAAGGAGACTATGTTGAAAAACGCCGAGTACTATTTGGACGGGTTACAGAGATGGGAGCATCGCTAGGAGAAGCGTGTAGAGTTACAAGGAGACTGTGTTGAAAAACGCCGTGTACTATTTGGACGGGTTATAGAGATGGGAACATCGCTGGGAGAAGTGTGTAGAGTTACAAGGAGACTATGTTGAAAAACGCCGTGTACTATTTGGACGGGTTATAGAGATGGGAACATCGCTGGGAGAAGTGTGTAGTGTTACAAGGAGACTATGTTGAAAAACGCCGAGTGCTATTTGGACGGGTTATAGAGATGGGAACATCGCTGGGAGAAGTGTGTAGAGTTTCAAGGAGACTATGTTGAAAAACGCCGAGTACTATTTGGACGTGTTACAGAGATGGGAGCATCGCTGGGAGAAGTGTGTAGTGTTACATGGGAGACTATGTTGAAAAACGCCAAGTACTATTTGGACGTGTTACAGAGATGGGAGCATCGCTGGGAGAAGTGTGTAGTGTTACAAGGAGACTATGTTGAAAAACGCCGATTACTATTTGGACGTGTTACAGAGATGGGAGCATCGCTGGGAGAAGTGTGTTGAGTTTCAAGGAGACTATGTTGAAAAACGCCGAGTACTATTTGGACGTGTTACAGAGATGGGAACATCGCTGCGAGAAGCGTGTAGAGTTACAAGGAGACTATGTTGAAAAACGCCGAGTACTATTTGGACGGGTTACAGAGATGGGAGCCTCGCTAGGAGAAGCGTGTAGAGTTACAAGGAGACTATGTTGAAAAACGCCGAGTGCTATTTGGACGGGTTACAGAGATGGGAACATCGCTGCGAGAAGCGTGTAGAGTTACAAGGAGACTATGTTGAAAAACGCCGAGTACTATTTGGACGGGTTACAGAGATGGGAGCATCGCTAGGAGAAGCGTGTAGAGTTACAAGGAGACTGTGTTGAAAAACGCCGTGTACTATTTGGACGGGTTATAGAGATGGGAACATCGCTGGGAGAAGTGTGTAGAGTTACAAGGAGACTATGTTGAAAAACGCCGTGTACTATTTGGACGGGTTATAGAGATGGGAACATCGCTGGGAGAAGTGTGTAGAGTTACAAGGAGACTATGTTGAAAAACGCCGAGTGCTATTTGGACGGGTTATAGAGATGGGAACATCGCTGGGAGAAGTGTGTAGAGTTTCAAGGAGACTATGTTGAAAAACGCCGAGTACTATTTGGAGGTGTTACAGAGATGGGAACATCGCTGGGAGAAGTGTGTAGAGTTTCAAGGAGACTATGTTGAAAAACGCCGAGTACTATTTGGACGTGTTACAGAGATGGGAGCATCGCTGGGAGAAGTGTGTAGTGTTACAAGGAGACTATGTTGAAAAACGCCAAGTACTATTTGGACGTGTTACAGAGATGGGAGCATCGCTGGGAGAAGTGTGTAGTGTTACAAGGAGACTATGTTGAAAAACACCGATTAGTATTTGGACGTGTTAAAGAGATGGGAGCATCGCTGGGAGAAGTGTGTAGAGTTTCAAGGAGACTATGTTGCAAAACGCCGAGTACTATTTGGACGTGTTACAAAGATGGGAGCATCGCTGGGAGAAGTGTGTAGTGTTACAAGGAGACTATGTTGAAAAACGACGAGTACTATTTGGACGGGTACAGAGATGGGAGCATCGCTGGGAGAAGTGTGTAGTGTTACAAGGAGACTATGTTGAAAAACGCCGGGTACTATTTGGACGGGTTATAGAGATGGGAGCATCGCTGGGAGAAGTGTGTAGAGTTTAAAGGAGACTATGTTGAAAAACGTCGAGTACTATTTGGGCGGGTTACAGGGATAGGAACATCGCTGGGAGAAGTATGTAGAGTTACAAGGAGACTATGTTGAAAAACGACGAGTACTATTTGGACGGGTTACAGAGATGGGAGCATCGCTGGGAGAAGTGTGTAGAGTTACAAGGAGACTATGTTGAAAAATAAAATCAGACCACTCTCGTATTGGAGAATTGCGGAAGATAGAATCCCTAAAAGACTGTATAGCAGAACAAAGGAAGGCCAAACAGGATTACTAGATGATATAACTCAAGTTTTAAGAAAGATTGAGATTAATAGTCAGAAAAGGAAATCTAAGATAGAGATTTGTGCAGGAGGCCAACAGTCCTCAAGGACTGTAAAGCCAGAAGGAAAGTATGGAAAATAAATGAGTGCTGTTTTGATGTGATAGTGGACCTCGTACATTGACTCACACAACAGATCTAAAACAAAACTGTAACGCTGCGGAAATAGCATGCAAATAACTGTGCTATAAAAACAAACTTTACGGTAGATGGAGCAGTGGCTATACTCGCGAATGAAAGTTCAAATATTTACGAGCGCTGTTCAACAGAGAATGATCATAATCTTTTTACGGTCATAATTTTTCTCACTATAATTCAATCTTATTGTATTCTGCTAGCTTAATGCGAAACAAACACGCCGTAGTAGTTTCATTGTTGGTACTCCTGGTTCCCGCCTGTGAGAACCAGGCAAGTTCAGACATGTTTAGTATCGCCTACCGCTGCAATGGAGGTAACACGCGAGGAACAAAAAGAGGCTTTGAAATTCTGCTTTCGTCTGAACAAATCTTCATTTGAGGCCTATACAATGTTACAGGAGGCCTATGGAGAGTCTTTTCTTCCCTACAGCTCAGCTCAAAGGTTGTTTAAAATGTTTAAGTAGGGAATACAATCAATTTCAGTGGAAGGTGACCCGCTGCTCCAGTTACTGCTCTTACGGAACAAAACATCAACACTGCTGCTGTCATTGTGAGAGAGGATCGACGAATTACCTTAAATTCACTTTCTGAAATACTGAATATTTCATTGGGTGCCATCCACAGGTTGGTGACAGAAACATTACACATGAGACGTGTTTGTGCGCGATGGGTTCCAAGACTGTTGATTCCCGAACAAAACGATTTCGCATGCAGGTCTGCATGCAGTTAAAGTTGATGTTAGGGGAAGATCTGGAGTTTCTTTCAAACGTAATCACTGCTGATGAAACTTGACTACATCATTTTGATCCTGAGAGCAAACAGCAAAGCTCAGTGTGGAAATCTCCTTCATGACCAACCCCCCAAAAAGCAAAAGTGGTTGCTTCTGCTGGGAGAGTTATGGTCATCTCATTCTTTGATATTCATGGAATGGTTTATCAGCATGTTGTACCTGCACACACACCAGTAATTGGACAATACTACAGGGATGTCCTGAAAACATTGCAAGTCCATATCAGGCGCAAAAGACCACATTTTCGTGAAGCAGGCTGGATGCTTCACCACGATAATGCGCGGCCGCATATTGCCAATGTCGTTGCTGAATGTTTTACAAACATAAACATGAAGTGCATCTCTCACCCTCCCTAAAGTCCGGATTTAGCCCCATGCGACTTTTTTCTATTCCCTAACTTGAAGAAATGCCTTCGTGGGAGGCATTATCCATCACCAGAAGCAGTGGTGAAGGCTGCGGAGGCGTTTTTGTAGGATCTCTGAAAAAATTGTTTCCAGCATGTCTTTGAAGACTGGCAGAAACGCTGGGACAAGTGAATCGCATTCAGGGGAGACTATTTTGAGAAGAACCATCAAAATTATGAGGATGAGTAAAGTTACGCTGTCAAAAATATTGTGATCACTTTTTGTTGAAGATTATTCTTTATGGAAACATAAAATGTTGAAATGATGCATGTGTTATACGTATTGTAGCCTAGTACTTCTAATGATAGTCATTCCATTACGTGCTTTCCTTAACATTTGTTACAAAAGGCCGCAATCTTCACTGTTGCAGGTGCTGAACCAGTACCATTTATCTCTAGTTACGGTTCAAATCTTTGTAATAGACATTTTGAACTACACAAACGATTTCTTCGTACATCACATTTGACGTAATATTCATTATGTAATAAGATGACATAACACTTACATCATATCTTACAAAATAAAATCAATTGTTTTGAAAACAAATGCTTGTAGCCAGAGATGGACTTGAATATCGAAAGGCACGCATTTTCAAAAACTATTTGCTAAAACCTTCATTGCGTACGTTCGCTTTAACTAATAGATATAGCACTTGCATTCCACCCAATATACTCGATGTAGGAATGTCATCAGGATATGCAGTCTTACCCATCACAAGAAGGCAAGCGGTGCCTGAAGAAGGAGAGGAGCTTCAACTGCTTTTCTTCTCTGGTAGTGGATCTGTTGACTACGAAATGAGTATATGGGAGTGCACATGAGTCAGTCATGCTGCCAGATCTATGCCCGATTTCACCAACATATGTTAAAATCGACATTAACAAATGTAACGTAACAATTGTCACGCACTAACACTACTGTTAAATTTCTTGCATTTCCTCATCCTGTTTTCTGAAAATCTTAACAAACACGTGTTATCGCCAAGAGACTCGTAAATATTACAGCTATAGAAGGCTATGGATACGTTTTCTGAACGTACTGCGATGCGCTTTTGTTTTCATTTTCGTCTGCACACAACTGTAAAACTGGCGGGTGAACAAAATCGTAAACAAAAGCTGTGAGACAAATTTCTCGATTTAGAAATAATTGTTAATTGATTTGGTGACGAAGTGTAAGGAAATCGTGGAAAATAAGAGGACGGATGCTGTGAATGTAAAAGAGAAAGATGTCACGTGGGAAAATATTGGAAACGAATTTAATTAAAATGCGTATGTCACTATTGAAAGCATCAAACAACTTGTCAGTATTACGTAAATTTAAAACGAGGTACGAAGGACAAGTGACTTGAACGTTTCAAGACGGGAGGTGGACAGTGTATTATCCACATAATTCAGTGAATTATGAAATTGCAAAGCTTGAAGCAGAGGCGAGATTGGCATATTCCTTAAAGAAAGAGGAAACAAATGCAGTAAATATGGATTCAACAAATAAAACGGAAAATATTGTTGGAGAAAGTCCGGAGCAGGTGATGTTGAATTTTGAAGATTTAAGTAACGAAGCAAATTCTATTTTAACAAATGATCAAAGGATGGGGACAAGATCAAAGGAGAGATTGTTATTTTTAATAGAAGGCATGAGGAAGGAATTTTTTAGGGTTAATCTAGAAAAAGAAAGAGCTTTTGCAGAAGTCAAAGTATGGAAAGAGGTTAAAGCAACAATGATGGAGACACCGAAAACTTTTGCTCAGGTTACTGCCACTCCGGCGCAAACTGGCAAGCAACAACAAGTAAGGAAAGCGTTACATAATAAAAAACATGTTGTTTTCATCTCAGCCAAAAATGACATGAATATTAAAGATCTACAAGAAACAGTTACTAAGAATTTGAATCCTGTTAAGAATAAAATAAGAATTTGTAGTTTGAGACCAGCGGGCAAAAATGTACTAATTGAAACAGAAACAAAAGAAGATATTGAGAAAGTTATAAACTGTAAAGAGTTATTGGAAAAAGAATTGAAGATTGAAGAGCCGAAGAAAAGAAATCCACAAGTTATCTTGTATAATGTTTTGAAAGGTGTATCAGATGAGGAGTTACAAGAAAATATTTATGAACAAAACTTCATAGACGAGATGACGAAAGAAGAGTTCAGTGAACAGTTTGTTTTAAGATTTAAGACTGGTCCGAGAAATAGAGCTACAGTTCATCATGTGGCCGAAGTTTCTCCAATATTGTGGAAAAATCTCATTCAATCAGGAAGAATATATGCAGGTTTTCAAGCGGTAGCAGTAAAGAATTTCATCTCTGTACCGAAATGTTTGAATTGCTATAATTATGGTCATGTCAAGAAATCCTGTAGGGAAAATAATAAAGTGTGTGGAAAATGCGGAGAAATTGGACATCTGAGGAATGAATGTGAGAAAAGAGAAGAATGTTGTATTCCTTGCAAGAGGAGAGGCAAGATTTGCGGAGGCAAGGGGAATTGTTCAACTTATAATATGATGTTAGAAAGATTTGTTTCCCGAATTGATTATGGTCAACAGTGAAGAAAATATTAACTTACCAATAAAGAAGAATAAGAAGAGGAATACAAGAAGGAATGTTGAAATAAATTATGATGAAATAATATATGAAAAAGTAGGCGAAGAAGAGGAAAGAAAGGAGAATGTTCAAGTTGTAGACGAAGTTGAAGAAGTTGAGTTTGTGTTTGAGAAGGATAGAGAACAGGGAGAATGGTCGTTAATAAATCAAAAGGATACGAAAGAAAAGACCGAAGAGTTTAATATTAAGGAAATTTATAATGATTTTGAAAAAACATTGAAGTTAAGTAGATTAGAAGAACCCAAGACACTAATTGCGGCATTAAGATATATTACAAGAAGAGCTCATGAAAATGGTGATAAAATTATGATTCCAGTTCCAAATGCAGTTGAAAGGATGGATTCAAGAACAAAAAATCTACCAACAGATCTAGAAGAATTAATGTTGTTGTTAAATATTGTTTCTGAGAGAAGGGGAGAGGTATTAGATCTAGAAGAATTATATAATAATCTTGTTCTATGTTATGGTCGAGTTGTATTTGATTCAGCAGCAAGCTGGCCACATTGTTATGCACAAATTAGACATTCAGGATTAAATAGATCGGAGATTGTTAAAAAAGATGTCGTAAAGGATAATGTAGTAAAAACCGCCAATTTTAATCCTAGCTTTAAGCCAGAAACAACGTTTTATAAGACCAATGCACAAAAAATTCCAAATAAATCTAATAAATCGGAAAATATTATAGCAACATGTTTATCAGCTGTAAACACAAATAAATCTATAACTTCTAAACAAAATAAATATAAAATAGCCCAAGTAAATAAATTTAAGGACAATATAAGAAGTTTCAATCATAATATGGCAAAGGAAGTAAATGAAAATAGAGAGAATTTCGCAAAAGTAAGAAGAGATGTATTTGGTGGATTAAATTTAGGAAGTAACTCATGGAGGAAAGCTTAAGAATTGCACAGATAAATGGGCAAAGAAGTAAATTGGTTATGGCGGAAATAAGAAAAATTGCAGAAGAATTAAAATTAGATATTATCTGTATTCAAGAACCGTATGTGGTAAATTCCAAAATTCCATATATGCCGTTAAGATCCCGACAAATCTTATCTCAGGAAAAGGCAATGGCAGCAATAGTAATTTTCAAGCAAGATTTGCAAATAGTAAACATAGCGCAATTTCTGGATACGCATGTTAATTGCATTGAAGTTATAACAAAGTATGGAAGTTTTATATTGGCAAATTATTATTTTCAATATAGTTTGGATATTGAACCCTTTCTATATAAATTACAAAATATTCATAATAAATTCAGAAATAAAGAAATCATGCATGTATGTGATTGTAATGCAAAATCAACTTGGTGGTTCAGTAAAAGACCAGATGAAAGAGGGGAGAAACTGGAAGAACATATCTCGGAATTAAATTTATATGTAATAAATAAAGATGGTAATCCACCAACCTTTCAAAATAGAGCAGGTGCTGAAGAAAATATAGATATTACTTTAGCGTCAGCAACAGCGGAGAAGAAGATTAGAAATTGGTGGGTCACACAGGGTCAGACCACAAGTGATCATAATTTGATTTATTTTGATTATATATTGAATAGGGAAGTAATTCAAGAAGAACATGAAATAGAATTACGTTATAATTATAAAAGAGCAAATTGGGATAAGATGAAGCAAGTATTTAAGGATTTAAATTTACAGTATACGGGAATATCAGTGGATTTGGATGCAATAAATTTAACACAAGCAATAAAAGTAGCAGTATCAAAATCCGTTCCAAAGATAACAATTTCTAATAATAAGGATAAAATAAAATGGACAGATAGATTGCAGAAGCTGAGATCGTTAGCAAGGAAATTAAGAAGAATATATCAAAAATCAAACATACATACGGAAAGAGAAGAGAACTTAAAGAATTATAGGGAGGCCAAACAAAAGTATAAACAATTATTAGAAGACACCAGAAAACAACATTGGGAACAGTTCGTTGAAAATAATTTAAAACAAGATGTCTGGGGACAACCGTATAAAATTATTATGGATAAAATTAAGAAGCCAGAAATCTTAACCACATTAGATAAGGGTAATGGGGAGATGACAGAAAGTGGGAAAGAATCGGTGGAATTGTTATTACATACGTTATTGCCAGATGATAAAGAGGAAGAAGATGATGATATTCATGTTGAAAAAAGAAACCAGATGATGTTGCAGTATACAGGAAATCCTGTTTATCCCTTTGATATTACAGAAATAAAATTAATTCTGCAGAAGTTAAAAAAGAAGAAGGCACCTGGTCCAGATGGTATTATAAATGAAGTCTTGTATAATCTACGAGAAGAAATTGTCTTGTTTTTGTGTTTCTTGTTTAATGATTGTTTGGCAAGAGGGAGATTTCCAAACTTGTGGAAGGAGGCGAAGGTTGTAATTTTGTGCAAAGGAGCAGATAAGGACAGAACGCAACCAAAATCTTTCAGACCAGTATGTTTATTAAATGCTATTGGCAAGATCTTTGAACAGTTAATATATAAAAGAATAATGGAAAATAGGTTGATGCTGGGTATGAATAATAAACAATTTGGTTTCAGAAAGGGATATTCAACTGAGGATGCAATATTAAAAATTCAAGAAACAGTGTCAAAAAGCCAAAAGAATTATGTAATTGGATTATTTGTGGACATATCGGGCGCTTTTGATAATTTATGGTGGCCGTATTTTTTCGGCATTTTAAAAGACAAGAAATATTCAAGTACTATTTATAATTTATTAAAGGATTATTGTTCCAATAGAGAAGTATTCATTGGTGGATCAAATTTTGAAACTAGGAAGAAGATAACCAAGGGTTGCCCTCAGGGTTCTATCTTGGGGCCCCTCTTTTGGGATATTTTATCAGAAGATTTATTAGAACTACTGGAAAGAGATCATAAGGTTTTGGATGTAATAGCGTATGCTGATGACATAGTCATAATGATGGACGGACAGAGCAGACTAGAGCTAGAAAATAAAGCAAGAGAAGTTACAAATACATTATCAAATTGGTGTTTCAGAACAAAACTAAAAATTGCACCAAACAAGTCAAATTATGTGCTTTTTAAGGGAAATTTAAAGCGGGATCCTACAGTGAAGATAAACAATCAGAGCATTAAACGGGAAAAAGAGATGAGATATTTGGGTATCATGATAGATGAAAAATTTCATTTCAGAAAACACACGGAGTATATTAGGCAGAAAACAGAGAAAATAATGCTTAAGCTAGCAAGAATAACCAATTTAAATTTTGTACTTCCATTGCGTAACATACAGATATATCATAACACCATTTTTGCTTCAATTATGACTTATGCGGCAGCAGTTTGGGCAGAAAGGATGGATGATGTACAAATAAGAAGATTGTTGAGAAGAACGCAAAGAAAAGTATTATTACGTCTGACAGGAGCTGTAAAAACAACACCAACTATGGCATTGCTAGTAACAACGGCCATTTGGCCGATTGATTTATTAATAAGATTGAAGGGCGCAAAATTTTGGGCGAAAAAAGGAAACTTAGAAAAAGTTTATAATATAACTGGAGTCAGAACAAACAAATCTTGGGTGATTAAAAATAGTTTAAAAGATAAATGGCAAAAAGAATGGACAGACAGTCTAGAAGGTAGAAGAGTGTTTGAAATTTTTCAGAACGTCAAAGAGAGACTAAAATTGAATTTTATTCAACCAACAAAGGGATTTATACATTATATAACTGGGCACGGACCTTATAAGACCTATTGGAAGAAAATCAATAAAACTGAAAATGATATATGTGAATTATGTAACAAACAAGATAATCCTGAACATGTAGTATTTGAATGTGGAAGATATGCAATTCACCAACAAGAAGAGAGGCATGCGCTAGCAGGATGTATCGTATATGACATAATTCGAGATCAACAATTGGTAAATAAATTACAAGTTTTGACTAACTTTGTAAGTAAGAAAGCATGGGAGGTAAAAATATTCAAAGGACAAAGAGTTGATAATAGGCGAAGAATAGTACAAGATCCAAGAAGGAGTTCTAGAATACAAAATAGGATAAGACGGGAAGAATTATTGAATAATCTAACAATGGAGTTGACTGCATGGGCGGCGGAGGGAGAGAGTGATGGCAGAGACCATGGTGGACTACAGAATTAGTAGATTTAGATATAGATTTAGGAAATAAGGATTTTGTAATTTTTATAGTTGTTTTCTTTTGTTTTTTGCTTTTTTTGTTTATTTCTGTTATTTTATTTCATTTTATTTTTGTAGAGTAGTTTTCTGAGAGATTTGTATAATTATAACATTTGTAAGGATTTTATGGAAAAATAAAGAGAAAATTTGGATATATGCCCCGGTATAGTTGTCTAGGTGCCGGGGTAGAATATTCAGATTTTATTTATTTATTTATTTATTTATTTATTTATTATGTATATTATAAATTTACATAGTAAATTTAAAACGAGGAGCGAAGGAAGACAAGTGAGTTGAACGTTTCAAGAAGGGAGGTGGACAATGTATTACCCACATAATTCAGTGAATTTTGTTATAAAATCTCCAAGTTTTTAATACTTGAAGCAAAGGCCAGATCGTCATATTCCTTTCGATGCATATTCTAAATCAGTATTAGGTAAATTTAAAACGAGGTGTGAAGAAGGACAAGTGACGAGAGACTTGAACGTTTCAAGATGGGAGGTGGACAATGTATTATCCACATAATTCATTGAAATCTAAAATCACAAAGTTATTAATACTTGAAGCAAAGGCGAGATTGACACATTTCTTTCGATGCATATTCTAACTCAGTATTACGTAAATTTAAAACGAGGTGCGAAGGACAAGTGACTTGAAAGTTTCAAGACGGGAGGTAGACAGTATCATCTACATAATTCAGTGAATTAAAAAATCGCAAATTTATTGATACTTGAAGTAATGGCAAGATCGCCATATTCCTTTCGATGCATGTTCTAACCTCTCTTGTATTTCCGCAGTAACCTTCATAGCAACTTGTTTGGACAGTCTATACCTCTGTATAAAATTTTCTTCTGATAGCTCCTGAAAATTGTTTCTCCTCATAGGCCGTACTCTATTACGAATGCCATTTAGACGGTCTTAAATATAGCAAATCTACATCAACAGCTGCAAATCGACATGACTATTTACAATTGCTAAGGGTTTAAAAACAGAAATTTGGCTTGTTAGTTTAACAAGAGATTTAACACGAGTGTTAAGCTAACACTTGGTGGTGAAATGGAATTTTTGTTTTAACTATTGTTAAACTCGTGTTAAGTCTTAACATCTGTTGGTGAAATCGGACACTAGTGCTCGTTTCAGTTACTGTAGTGATATGTGTTTCACATGGGTGAGCTATGTGACAACACTACACTTTAGATGAACCTAGCATCTTTGTCATATCCGGAAGTTGAGCATAAATATCTTACGGCCACAACTGTTTACGTCACACATTCCACTCTCTTGCTTTCTTGTTTTGTGTGGAC
Source organism: Mantis religiosa (assembly GCA_030765055.1). Taxonomy (NCBI): domain Eukaryota; kingdom Metazoa; phylum Arthropoda; class Insecta; order Mantodea; family Mantidae; genus Mantis; species Mantis religiosa. Next base: position 7,601 of record JAUKNK010000724.1, on the reverse strand, counting down.
AGTACACTTTTTGTCAGAAAAGTTCCAAGACAAGTTTTCTATTTCTGCGTTTAAAATACTAAAAAGATTTGATTGGATTGTACGGAGAGGATTCGGCATCTCGACCAGACTGGTCTTTTATACCTATGTCCCCAAGTGGAGCATGCCCGGGAGGGAGGATAAGGTGAGAGGAGACAGTGGGTGGCCAACCCTCAAGGAGGCACTACAGTGCAGAGGATGGAGTCCGTACACTTTACTATATAGAAACTCCCTGGCAGTCCAGCACAAGCGTCATCCCACATACCGTGGCCCCGGAACAGTCACGAGGTCGTTTCGGAGGCCGGAGGCCCCCCAAAACTCCTACCCTAAAAGAAACCACCAAATGAGAGATGATGTGAAATGATAATAAAGGTGAAGTTCAGGACCCTAGGGACCCGGAAAAAACCCGAGAACGCTCATGGGTCAGCCACGGGAATCAAACCCGGCCTCCAGAATGCGCGCCGCAGACAAACCACCTGAGCCAACTCGCTCGATAGTACTAAAACGATACAAATATTTTCTTACCCAATTTGTGGGTCCTTGAAATGACCTAGCCATGTTTCTGGGTTTGACGTCATGATTTGTACTACTCACAGAACTGCTTCCTAGTGCACGACAATGCAAGACCCTATTCTGCTTTATCCGTTACCGAGTATCTCTCCATAGATTCAGTTATACCTAAGCCATATTTGCCCAAACTCTCGCCTTTAACCTTTTCTTTTTCCGCAAGTGTAAAGGGACTGGATGAAGCACTTCATCAGGATACAACAGACATCCAACAAGTTGTGAAACATGAGCTGACAAACATCAAAATTTAAAATTTCTCTGCTTGCTTCCAAGACCTCCAGAAACGTTGGCAACTGTGTATGGATAACCAAGGGAAGCTAGCATCATTACATGCTAAGTGAAATTTTCTGTTTTTATGACATCGGTCCTGAAACGTTTCTGAAAAAGAAAGTACGTTTTGAATCATATTGTACAAGAAAGACCCGACAAATATGCCTCTGTAAAAATAGTTTTGATAGGATGAGCAGAGAATATAAGACATCCCATTTTCTGACTTTAATTACACCAATTTGAAGGTATGTTTTGTAATATTCCAACAATGTACACAAGTTATTGCGAACCGTCGTCCAGTTTATTCGAAAAGGCAATTCAAACGACTATATCCGCGTAGGATAAGAGAAAAATGATGTTTAATTGAACCTAGGGTACATAGAGCTTAGAGTTACTAGACATTCATCTTTCAGGATAAGAGAAAACCTCCAACGTTAAGTCATATCGAACAATGAATGAAATGATATTCAGATGAATATGGGATCCATAGAGCTGAAAGTTACCAGACATTCATATTTCAAGATAAGGATACACTTCCAACGTAAAGTCATATCTGACGACGAATGAAATGATCAAATGAGTACAGGATTCATAGAGCTTAGAGTTACCAGACATTCATCTTTCAGAATAAGGGAAAACCTCCAACGTTAAGTCATATCTGACGATGTATGAAATGATGTTCAAATGAGTACAGGATTGATAGAACATAAGAGTTATCAAATTTTCATCTTTCAGGTTAAGGGGAAACCTCCAACGTAAACTCATATCGGATGATGAATGAAATGATGCTCAAGTGAGCCAGGATTCATAGAGCTTAGAGTTACCAGACATTATCTTTCAGGCTAAGGAAAAAAAAATGAAATGAAATGTGTAGTGTTTAGCGCCCGCTTTTACTACATATGGCACCGCAGGCGATGATACATGACATAAAGATGGAGCACCGGTGGAATGAGATGGCGGTGGAAACCGGAGACCCCGGAGAAAACTCGCCCCAGTGCCGTGTTGTCCACCAAAAATCTCACTTTGCGGTCGCCTGGGATCCAACCCGGGTCGGTCTAACCACTGAGCCACGGCGCGGCCTCGGCTAAGGAAAACCTCCAACGTTAAGTCATATCTGATGATGAATGATATGGTGTGCAGAAGAGTACAGGATCCACAGAGCTGAGAGTTATCAGACATTCATCTTTCAGGTTAAGGGAAAATCTCCAACGTTAAGTCACTTCAGACGATAAATGACCTTATGTTCAAATGAGCACAGGATCCATAGAGCTTAGAGTTACCAGACATTCATCTTTCAGAATAGGGGAAAACCTCCAACGTTAAATATTATCGGACGATGAATGAAATTATGTTCAAATGAATACGGGATCCATAGAGTTGAGGGTTACCAGACATTCATCTATCAGGTTAAGAGGAAACCCTGAAAAAGAAGACCTTATCGAGATAATTCGATGAATGAAATGATGCTCAAATGAGTCCAGGGTCGATAGAGCTTAAGAGTTATCAGACATTCATCTTTTAGGATAAGGATGAACCTCCAACGTTAAGTCATATCGAACAATGAATGAAATGATATGCGAATGAGTACAGGATCCACAGAGCTGAGAGTTATAAGATATTCATCTTTCAGGATAAGAGAAAACCTCCAACGTAAACTCATATCTGATGACGAATGAAATGATACTCAAGTGAATGAGGGCTCATAGAGCTTAGAGTTACCAGACATTATCTTTCAGCCTAAGGTAAACATCCTACTTTAAGTCATATGGAACAATAAATGAAATGATGTGCAAATGAGTACAGGATACACAGAGTTCAGAGTTACCAGACGTTCATCTTTCAGGTTAAGTGAGTGAGTGAGTGTGGTGTTTAAGGGCCCGTCGACAACAAGGTCATTTGGGCCCCATCTTTCAGGTTAATGCAAAACCCTGGAAAAGTTGTGGACGCGCCATGGCTCAGTGGTTAGACCGCTTGGCTCTCATCAAGGCGGCCCGGGTTCGATCCCAGACGACCGCAAAGTGAGATTTGTGATGGACAACACGGCGCTGGTGCGGGTTTTCTCCGGAACCTCCGGTTTCCCCCGCCATCTCATTCCACCGGTGCTCCATCTTCATCTCATGTATCATCAGTGTCACCGCCTGCAGTGCCGTAGGTAGTAAAAGCGGGCGTTAAACACTACACTTACTGGAAAAGTTGTCCTTATCGAGATAATTCAGCCTGACCTTGATTCGAACTCGTAACCTCTTGAACGTGAGGCAAACAATTTACCACTACAGAGGCGATAAGGTCATATTTTTTAAGAGGCCTAATTATTTACCAAATTTGGTGTTTAATTGTGTTGTCATTTATTATATATGATTCATTTACACACGTACACACATGGAAAATAAAGTTCGTTGCTCAACTCAAAAATTTGGTCCCAGATTTCAACACAATCCTCCTGAAAGTATGTGGTAATTTTTTAAATATATCTAAGAGTTTAAATTTCTATCAGTGAAGAGCATATCTCAAAAACAGGTGGTTTGAAAATGAATGCGAGGATTTAAGTATCTCCTTGGAAGTAAGACGAAGATATGAAAAACAAAGCTACCTTTTACTGGCATATTTTTCACTTTTAGATTATCTTAAATACTGCTCCAGCTGATGTATTTAAAATGCGATAACGTTAAAATATTTGCACTCCAAACAAATTTTTTATCTTGAATTTTCAAAGAATAGCTTTCGAAGTTTTTTTCAGTCTCTACTTTTGCATAACTGTAAAACTGTAAGAGATAGACAAAGTCTTACTACATAATAAACATAGACAGCGTTAAAATACACCATTTATATAAACACAGCTTTTGTAGAGTTAAAAATTTCAGAAATATTTATTATTAAGTGTTTGCGTTTTGAATTATCCATAGCTTTTTTAAAATGAGAAGTCGTTATTCGTTTTTTTCTCGTGGTATTCAAAGAGCAACCAATTTCAAACCTGTGACACTTAAAAATGTGACTACAGCCACTGTATCGTGCAAGAAAGTGCCTAATTTAAAGTTACTCCAAAAAGTATTCGTCTGATCATAGCACAATCGGAAAAATATAGATAAAAAACGAAGAACTATTTCCTTACATCGGTTGATATCTAGATATAAAAATAAAACATAATTTGAGTTTATGTCCCATTTGATGCCACACAAGTATTCGTCTAGTAAACGAGATCCTTAGTCATATATTGCCAGTCGACGCTGTGCTATGCCGAGTGCGAGAGCTAAATTATTTTATTGATCGTTTATTGCGCGTGTATTTATTATATGTATAATGGCAGAGTCTACCGCCAGTTTTTCGCTGAAGCATCGCAAGGAAAAGCCTTTACAAAGCAGCGAATAAGGAACTGTGTTGCAAGTGTTTAATGCACTCACAGAGAAGAATCCGTCTTTGTCAGTGAGAGAAGTCGAACAGCTGTGCTCTAAACTTACAGGTGTGTTAGATGCGTAGGAACTTCGCGACATGAAATTGAGACAACAGGAAAAATTATCACTCCAGGAGCGATTTGCTGTGTGGCGAAGACGTTATTTAAGGACAATCAGACTGTGCCGAGATACAAGTCGCAAAATATACTACCTTGACGAGACTTAGGTGAATGAAGGACACACAGTATGGCGTGACACGACTTTTAAGACTGAAATACAAGCATTTTTGCAAGGTATGTGTGCTGGTTTAAAAAATCCCAATGGAAAAGGCTGAAGGCCTTTCATTATAAACTTGTTCCAGTTTCATTGCTCATTCATTCAGTTTCAACGTGCTCAGTTTCAATATAAACTTCATTAGTACAAAAGTGAAGCGAGAAGATATTGACACATTGCTTCACTCACACTGTTTATTCACAGGACATGTTTCAAGAGCTCTTGCTCCTATCATCAGCTGATACTCGAGTCGAGTATCAGCTGATGATAGGAGCAAGAGCTCTTGAAACATGTCCTGTGAATAAACAGTGTGAGTGAAGCAATGTGTCAATATCTTCTCGATTCCCTTTTGTACTAATTTGTGCTTCACTGTCCCTACGCTTCTTCTAAGTTTATACTTTGATAAACTTCATTATTTTTGCATGCCTTCATATTCTTATTTGTATGATTTTATCTATCTTATGGCAATTATTATGACGTTTACTGCAGGTTTGAATGTGACGGGAAGGCACCGCCTATGGCCTATGGCGCGAAAGCATTAGCCAATTAGGATGAGGGGGAAGGTAGTTGCACGCGGAGTGATACATGTCAGCGGGGCAAGGTTATATGAAACAGAAATTAATCCAGTACAAAACAAGGTAAGTGATAAAAGTCATATAAACAAATATGTCATCACTACCGCTAAATCACGTGCTATCGTGTCATGTGCTTGAGAGCAAAGGAACCTCCTCTTTACTTCGCTTAAGAATCAACACGTATTTCAGATAAATCAACTCTGTTGCGTAATATATTTCATTAAAACAGTTACGAAAATATAAGTTTGACAATTCTCTTCCAACATATAAAGACATATCACCATGTTAAATAACGAACTAATTTTTACCGCACAACAGTCTGTACCACAACAGCAGCCAATGAATGGGGACTAGGTCACGTATCGTTAACAGATACGGGGCAAGCTTATGTGAAACAAAATCCCAGGTATGGTGCCTCTGTGACACACACCCTTTCCCTTTTCTTATGCAGTTTTGTTTCATCCACTGTCGTTGACAGTTCCATCTCTGTTTTCAAAGTCATTGACTGCTATTTAACTAATATGTATGTATGTATTTATTGACTGCAATTGGGTACTACCCGGTGGCAGAGTTAAGAATATAGATCTAATTACAAATACTAGATTTACAACAATAACACAATAAACAATACAAACATGATATTATTTTACTTTAGTCACTTAAAACATTTCTAATTACTTCTCTATTTACATATTATATACCATTATAATTCAAAAGTTAAACTATAAACCATCTAGATTTTTTCTAAATTTCTTCAGCGACAGGGGACAGGCCTGAAAGACTGCTACAGGCAATTCATTCCATTCTTCAATGGTTCTATTAACAAAAGAAAATTTTCCTACGTCGGTTCTGTATCTTCTACCCTTAATTTTATACCTATGATCGTTTCGTCCATAATAATCCGGATTGTCTAACCTTACACTAACGTCCACCCATGCCTTTACACCAGCATTGGCTTTGAATAATGCTACCAACCTATGTTTTTTACGCCTAATTCTTAATTCCTCCCATTTAGTCTCATCTCCTTTTATAGGCCCAAAATACTTGCCTCTTTTTATGATTTTATTGCCCTCTTCTGTATTTTTTCTAATGGATCGATTTGTCGTGAAACTACAAAAGAAGAGAGAAAAATTTGCATCAGGTTATTTAAAAAAGGAAAATCTATTCAAGAAATTGGAGAAACCATTGGAAGACCTGGCAGTACAGTTAAGACTATCATATACAAGTTTGATCAAAACAAAACTTACGAAAATCAATCTAGAAGCAGTCGTCCTGCAGTTCTATCCGAGATGTAGAAACGACAGTTACTTAAGAGAAGTCAAGAAAAATCCTAAACTAAGTACTCCAAAACTTGCTATTACAGTTCAAACACACACAGGGAAGTCCGTTTCAGCACAAACTATAAGAAAAATGCTTTATGAAACTGAGTATGGAGGCCGAACAGCTCGTAGAAAACATACATCAGTAAAATCAACAGAAAGAAGCGAGTTACTTTTGCAAAAGAACATAAATACGATGGATTTGATTTCTGGAAGAAGGTTGTATTTACTGGTGAGAGTCAATTTGAGCTCTTTAAGTCAAAAGGGCGAGTAATAGTACGGAGAAAAAAGAATTGTGAGCTTGAGGAGAAAAATATAACAGCTTCAGTTAAACATGGAGGCGGTTCAGTACTTGTCTTGGGCTGCATGAGTGCAAATGGTGTACGGGATTTGTGTTTTATTGATGGAATTATGAACCATAAGGTTTAGATTAGATTGATTTACGTTCAGTAGGTTCACTTGTAGCCAGAGAAGGCTGTGAACATTGAACATGTCCAGAGGTATAAAGTTTAATAGCATATATATGTGCAAAGGTTAACATAAGACACATGTTATAGTATACAGACAATATGAACAACAATATGGAAAACAAAGCAGGGATAATTATATATGATACAAAATCAAACACTTTTTAAACCAGCTTTCACTTGGCTTATGCCAGTACGTCTCAACCTTTTTGCAATGGTTACCATTCTTGTTATTTCTTAAATACATATACATTAAAAATAAACTTTCAACATGCATCAAATATTTATTGGTAACGATTTGTCATTGGAACAGTTAGACACTACTTACAGAGCTACAGAAGCATTATCAGGATAATTTGTCACTAAGGTAATCTTGTACAGAATAAAAAGATTTTGAGCAAAGGTACTCTCTAACAGCATTTTTAAAAGCACCGAAATTATCAACTTTTTCTTTAAGAACATTAGGAAGTGCGCCAAATATTTTGATAGTTTCATAATGCACACCTTTCTGGAAGCAAGAAAGTTTAGCACTGGGATAATGGATATTATACTTTTGTCTAGTGTTTATTCTGTGAATTACGTTATTTGTTGCAAATAAGGCAAGATTGCATACAAAGAATTTTAGGATCGAGAATATATACATGCAAGGAAGCGTTAATATCTTCAATCTTGTAAAAAGATCTTTACAGGAGCATCTGTTGTGGGTGTTAGTAATGATTCTTA
>JAUKNK010000723.1:22500-54974 GCA_030765055.1 Mantis religiosa | reverse complement strand
AAATAACAGGCATACAAAAAGAGAAATACATAGTTTTAGACACCGGTCAGCTTACATTTAAAAGCTCACATTTTGCGTCACTACACTTCCACTATTATGTAAATGCCTGTGTAAATGAACGCAAGTTCACATTATTCCTGTAGCTTTTGTTTTTCGTTGCATTTAAATAAAGGCCAAAGAAGGCTCTAGAAAAGTCAAAGAAAGGATAAGAGAAATGTTGGCAAAAGAGTGTGGGCTAGCCAAGTATGCCAGTCGCGAAGTTAGAAATAAGGACGAGGTCTTATGCAGGTGATGTTGATGCCACATCAGTTCCCGGCAGGCTTGCCACCTTTACTTCAACGAAAACAAACATACGACCGACTCCTCCGACGGCTCTTCTAAAATTGCTGCATGCGGCGATTTGAATGCAGAAATTATTTAACAAATGTGCATTAATAACATGACCTGAATTGTTTGTAAAATGTGTTTTGAGACTATTTCATTCTTGCTGAAAGTTACATAACAAGAAGAAACGAAAACGTGTAAAATAAAATAAAATAAAATAATAATAATAATAATAATAATAATAATAATAATAATAATAATAATAATAATAATAATAATAATAATAATAATAATAATAATAATAATAATAATAATAATAATAATAATAATAATAATAATAATAATAATAATAATAATAATAATAATAATAATAATAATAATAATAATAATAATAATAATAATAATAATAATAATAATAATAATAATAATAATAATAATAATAATAATAATAATAATAATAATAATAATAATAATAATAATAATAATAATAATAATAATAATAATAATAATAATAATAATAATAATAATAATAATAATAATAATAATAATAATAATAATAATAATAATAATAATAATAATAATAATAATAATAATAATAATAATAATAATATAGATATTTTAAAACTATATTTTATAAAAAAAACATAACAGTTTCTTGTAACATTAAGAATTTCTGAATCAGTTCTCAGGTTTTAGGTACAATGCATTTTGAAGCATTTAAGTGTTCGTTCCTTTCCTTTTGTAAATTCCTAATAGGTTTCTAACAGAACAGATTTAAATAACTCAATGATTCGGAATTCATTGTTATTTACAAATAGTTAAACTTCTGTGTTATAAATCCTTAGTGTAATAGAAACCAATCTATAAAATACATAAACTCTGGAGACTTAATAAAACATGTTTCTTCGTTTATTTATTCATTCTTAATTTTTAGGGACATTTACCTATTCCTAGATGTCGCCATACAGCTATGTAGAAATCACGATTACTGAGTTAATCATCACATGTCAATGGTTGATAATGCTAATGTTATGAGATTTAAGGAGACCGAAGGGGGGAGAATAGAGTGGGAGAGAGTACCATCGGCCGCAAATATATTATTGTGTGATCACGTCTCTGAAAACCATATAGACGATCCAGTTTTAACAATAACTCTAAAAGGAAACCCGCCCGCCTTGGTAGCGTAGATGGTAGCGTATCTGCCTTACGTTCAAGTCGTCCTGAGTTCGCATCTCGGTCAGGATGAGTTACCTGGATAAAGTTCTTTCCGGTATTTTACCTTATCCTGACGGACGAATGTTGGGTAACTCTAAGCTCTATGGGCTCCTTTGAGCATTATTTCACCCATCTCATTCAGCGTCCGATATGACTTAAAGCTGGAGAACGTAAACAAATCAAAACAACAACAACAATAACAAAAAGGAATGTGATACGTTGCTAAGGAAAGTTTCTTATTCAATAGGATATTTTAGATATAAATGTCTTCACTTTTTTGTAAGAAACTAGTTGTTAAAATGAAAAACCAATAGCGAAAACACTTATCATTCGGGAGGTCCGCTGTTGAAATCACATCATTTCCTTCTTCCTCGACAGGTTTTCCTTAGGTTTTCCTTGGTTTTTCAGGTAAATGTTAGAAAGGTATCCTAAACTAAGGCCTGGAGCGTTTCTTTCCTGAAATTCATTTTCCGATTATATTTCCATCGCAGGTAATCATCGTGTCCACCGTCTGTGGTGCGTATGTAGTAAGAATAGGGACTAAATGTTACAAGAAGAAATGAGGATGCACCATTTTTCCCGGCGCAGATCTTTGTTGTTTTCCCCATTAAATTGCATTACTGCTCTGGTACTTGAAACTGTTTCCGTACTTATATGGATTATTTTTAAATATATATTTGGCGTTTTTCTGGTCTTATTACGCTTAAGATTAATATCAAAGCTTTTCTTGGAAGTAGCAGTTATCGTAGTTGGACAAAGCAAGTTTATGGTGCTATCATGGTGTTTAACAAAGCTGCATCTTTGTACTGCAGATTTGTTACGTTGCAGAATAGCAGTATATTACCATAATCCAGTTTATCAAATAGTGACATATGCTTCCTGGGGTGGAGTCCGTGAGTCTTGCAACAGTGCATGGTTGCAGTGCTCCACCCTGGGCTACACCCCAGCTCGAGGCCTGATAACCTTGAGTATCCCCTGATATATGTATGGAGATAATGTCGCTGCCTTGTATTGACGTCACTGATCGGAGAATTACAGTGAACTTGTCACTGGTGGTACTTGAGACTTGACAGTTCTATTGGCTCTTTAAATTAGTTCTCGCAATATGTTGACACTATTATTAGCACGTATTGTTTGGCAATATTTGCGCAGTGTTATACTCACGCTAGCTAGTTCTGAAGTACTACGTCAGACGCGTGGGAACTGGTATCAAATTCAGTTTCAACTAACTTGTGTGTCTTACAAATTTGACTCTAAACTGGCCGGTGTGCAACGCAAGGAAAATATTATCTCACAATTCACATTGGTGCAGGTTCTCTCCACTTTAATTTGTTTAATCGTTGGAACAATGCCCTACTTTACTGATATTAGTGTTGCACTAGATACAACGATCAGATTTATGGCAGTATTTTTTAGCATTTGCGATTGAATGGCCTCCAGCCTTCATTCATCTGTAATAGCCTGCTTTTGTGTTCTTGCGACTTAAACTAATCATTATTCTTATAGATTGAATTAATTTGACTGAGATAGTTTCAGGATTGTGCACATTTTAAGTACGTAAAAAGTTTATTTTAAGAGCCTCATTTAGTAAAATAGCTACGTAGAAAATCAGCAGTTAAAATCATTGGTCATTTAACATAAGAATTCTTCAGAATCCCTCTGTAAGATACAATTTTTTGGTGTAATCTGTTAATATTACTGCATATCTGTTCCACCACTTAAAGCTCATTATTTTGCTTCAGTGAATGGAAGTTTTATTATCTTTTAAAGAGAAAACAAATAAAAATGAACCAAACCTTTTTGATGTTAAATATTCGTAAAAGGCATAATTCAGAAATAAATATGATAGTAATTATATATAATTAATAAATTACAAATGTAATAAATATATCATTTCAAGCATAACACAATGCATTATGCATGAACAGTGTTGAGTTAAACCAGAAAATTCGAAGTACCGTTGTGCTTGGCGACCAGCAGATTATGTGGAACAGCAAGTAACAGAGTTTTACAGCTTTGTCTAGTATTGCATGACCACTTATAACATAAGAAGAGAAAGGCTTGTCCGGGAGTCGAATTAAGAAACAAGACTAGCGACATATCACGGCACGACCTTAGTCGACGTAAATCCGCGATGGAGGAAGGAGATTATGATAAATGTGGACACTGAGGGCAATGGGAACGTGATCCGGAAGCAATACAATAGCCAGCCGTATTATGGCGCTCTTTCGCTCCTAAGGTGAGGCTATCATGGCCGACTATAACGTTTTTAAGCAGGCCAAGTGCAATGTGTCATGGCATGGCGGTGGTAAGGGAAAGTCGACAATTGACGGTGTGATTATTTAACTTGGCTTGCAGTAACATGGCAGTCTCAGATTGGAAAGTGAAAACTAGTTCCCAAATAGAGTGCTATCTTGGATTAACAAGGAAATATTACCAAAAGACTTTATTTTTATAGGTTTATCCAATTATCAGGCAGTGAAATGCGTGATACTCAAATCAGAAATGCTTCTTAGTACTTGAGAATTTCTTTGGTTTTTATTTTCTCTACCACCTACTTAGGTAGATAAGGTAGGTAGTACCTATTGCACTGCACCCGAAAATTGGATATAGAATTTTCACCGGAAATGTATGTTTTCCGGACCCTGAATTTTAAAAAAGATAATAGAAAAACGATCTGCATGTATGTACGTGTATAGGTGTGTGCGTGCGTGCTAGCGGATGTATACAAGCGCATTACCCTAAATAACTACCAAACTTGGTACTCAAATTCATTATCTTCTGAAGACACGACCAACCCCAACTCCCAGCCCCAAACTACCCTTTACGAAGAACATTTTTTAATTTATTGATTTTCTCAATATGATCTAACAATTTTGATTAAAAATCATATAAAAAGTACATGAATAAAATATATAGTTTGAGCTTTCTGGGAATAACCTATAAAGTTTCTTTATTCGAAAGTAATTTTATAAACTCTTATGTAACTGTTAAACGTCTAGCAATAGACGAAATCGCACTACACAACAACCTATATGTGTTTAAAACACACACTTTATTCCAAATAATGTTTTGGGCATAAGCTACTTCCTAGATATCCATTATTAATGGTCCGAATTGTTCAATATAGTGTCATTCTTTTAAAATACTGCCGATATTCAGTTGTTTCTCCCGCTTGCATGGAAAGGGTATGGAATTTTAAGAACATCATCTTAACGTCAAGTTCTTAAACATTTGACTGTTGCATTCCCTTTGTAACTATAAAAAAAATATGTACTGTTGATATTTCTGCAAATATTTGCCTCCATTAAAATAAAGTAGACCGAAAAATAAACTTTGGTGAAGTGGTTCATATACCCATTAATAAGGCGACAGAGGCTAGAGAAGATCATGTGAATGTAACACATCAGACTTTTATAATTTGGATCAAAGGAACTACCTAAGCAGTTGCGTTTATTTTATCTAATTAAAAGTACTCTAAGAAAATTCTGATGTAAGAAAGTAATCTTCGTCAATAAGTGTACAAAATGCACGGATAAAAGTCATTAATTTGTAAATTATTATATATACAACAATACGTGGCAGAAAAAGTAGAAAATATTGAATAACAGTGGCTACTCTATGTTCTGAAATCAGGATTTTCTTTTAACTTTCTCATCTCAATGTAATATAACCAGCATTGTAGTTATAAATATTGTTTAAAATTAAATGTGATTTTTGTCGTTCTTTTCCTTTCAGGTACGTATGCTGTTACTGTTTCATCGTTATATCTTTCTTCCAAACATGTGAGTAAAATTATGCTAAACTTTGTTGTGGTAAAAGTAGGCACACATCTTATGCATGCATTGATATCTCTGAATATTTATGTTAACATTTGCACCGCGCTCTTATTGAGGATGTCAGAAGAAGTATGTCATCAAATTTAATGATACCTGTATATAAATAAAGTAATTTTATATAGATGAAAAGTCTTTGAAAACTAGCGACCTATATTATTAGAGAATTAGTAAGTGTACCAAACTTGTTTTGCTATTCAATTCGAAATTCGTGTTCAGTTAGTTATTGTTTCTTTTAAGTGCTTGCTTAAATACTATAGACATCATTGGTATGCAAATATTTGTCAAAATTATCCATGAGTCAATTTAAACACGAAACATGGAATAACGTTTAATTGTAAATCTTAAGTGTTTTTAGAGAATCATCAAAATTGCGTTTAATTAACTTTATTTTCAAGAGAAATTGATTTGCTTGAAATCTTCCTACACAACACGAGTTACAGTTTTTACCGTGCCTTTTAAAACAAATTAGAAAATCTGGAATTGTCATTCGGAATGCTTAAAAATGGGTACTATGCTATATCTTATGCACCTATGTATATTTAACTATTTTTTAAAAAGCTTAATTATGCATTAACCGATTAGGACATATATGACAAATTAAATCAATATAACAACAATGTCGCAAGAAAACAGCAGAATACAATTATTGTAGATTCATAAAAATAGACCTGATTTATTTGGGCAGTTTCAATTTTTATAAATGCCACCATCTTACACTTCCGTCCCAAAGTTTCGTAGCAGCGCCCGTATATAATTCATTAATATTTTTATCTGTACACAGTCCTTGAAATCCAGTTCTTGAATGTTTCTAGGAGGCGAAAACGATATATTAGACATTTTATACAGGAGTGTTTATTTTTGTTTACAAGTGAACCAATACGTTATTTATGCGATTTAAATACTAAACGGTAGAAAGGAAACAAAATATCTAATTGTATCTATAAAGTATAAAGCATGCTTAGTCACCTCTTTTTACTTTCTCTACCTTTTAGTCACAGTAGGTAGAGGAAGTATTACTCTGCATTACAACTGAAACGCACGTTTTAATGTCCAATGAACCTCAGAGAAAAATTTGTAGAATACAGTCCTCATGTATTTGTCTGTGAACACTATGACTCAAAACTAAAAAGCCAAATTCCACTTATTAGTCAGTCAGCCTTAAGCATGTCAGACGAAGATTTTCAATAACTTTCTCCCAAATAAAGCTGCCAAGTACTTACTTGTTTTCATTTTCTCAGAAACTATACTAGCAATATCGTGTAAAGGCTGCTTTTGTAGGCAAGATGTTAGGCTTCTAGCTTCTTGATCCTTGGTTCGATTTCCAGGCTAGAGCAGGAGTTTTGCTTCAGCAGAGTTCCCAATCTTCCTGAAAGTGAAAGTATTTAACGGTAAAAACGAATAACTCCAGCATTAAGAAAATTTGCAGTTCAGCGAGTAATACCATCAATTTTTCTCAAGTCAAAGCCACCCCCCCCCCCAAGAATAAGATAAGGAGGGTTGTACAAATGAAAGAAGAAAAAATATAAATATAACTTTGAGTTACCTATGCGACAAAGTATATGTTTATCTTGAAGTTTCTGATAAAAGAACTCCTATACCTACGGATTGAATGTCGTATAATGAAGAAGCGTCAGAAAAGTATAAAAATATTACAGTAGGAAAGCTCATTGAAATACATAGTATCTGCCAAATGACATGGTTGAAGCACTCTAATTTTTCTTTTTCTTGCCATCCCAAGAGCTTGCTATACTAAGATAGAATTGATGCGACTTATTTTCACATCAATTACTTATACACTAGAAATGGTTGCTCCACGCATTGGTCGCTAGTTTGATGCAGCATATTCTTACGTAGTAAACTTTGAAGCAGTGTGGCCTATCCTCAGGGTAGAGCAAAGGTTCCGTCAAAGGGTATGCGTGGATATGTATGGGTGTAAGGATGGTTCTAATGACGCTGGAATGCAAGTTTCAGACCGGTTTAATGACTGCTTCTTTTTATCATCACATCAATCGCGAAGTTGCCGACCAAGGGTTACTAATATACCACTGTTCGGAGTTACCTTATGTAGAATGCTTATTACGCGATAACACTTAATTCGTTATTTACGTAGGGACCGATAGATACATTTTCTCCTCGGTTCTCGTCTGCCTTCCCAGAAGACCGAACCATTTGTGTCTTTCTTAATGGACCGCCAGCCCAGTTGTGAGTCTTCCTCACTGCAGCTGCGTGTCACTTTCACCTCACGAAGCTTGTCTTTATTCACACCAAAATTCTTTTTGTGACTATTTTGTCCATTGTGATTATTTGTCTCGGTCATGCCATTATTAATGGTCCGAACAATGCCTTTTCAAACGGAGTCAAGTGTTATCCACTTAGAATGCCTGCTAAGAACCTGCTTTCTCCCATCACTTTGTTAAACTGCTCACCCCACCTGCAACTGCTCGCGTTTTAACAAATATACCACGTTCCTTTGAAATTCATTTCGATTCTTTATTCATTGCAGTCTTTAATTTCGGTATCAGTATGTTTCTACATTTGTTAGTTAATTTGAATTGAGTTGAACCCATCTCTGCAGTGTGTGGGTAGCGTGTCTGCCTCACATTCAGAGGCCCCGAGTCCGTATCGTCAGGACAAGTTATCTGGATAGCGTTTTTCCGGTATTTTCCCTTATTAAGAAAGATGAATTTCAGGTAACTCTTAGCTCTATGGACCCTGGGTTCATTTGAGCATCACGTCACCTATCTGATTCATCGTCTGATATTACCTACGTTGGAGGACATTAAGTTAAACTGATTTGTAATCAGAAAAATATCACAAATAACGCGAAGGGATAAAGGGAAAAATTTTTGTATAACTGCTGAAATATATATTGGATATGTGTGAATTTGTCATCTGACTGTAGCGCATCATAACCTTTATTTTAAATTCTTTAAGACACCTGTGGTAATAGAAGAAAAAGGCTGAGGTTAAAGTTCGCAGAAACGAGTTGTACTTGAGTGGTGTTAGATAGGTAGCTCTTGTGGTAGCTAAAATGGATTTCCTGAGACAATGTGTTTACCTAATGCACTGGGCGTGTATCGATGAATGAAAGCATTTGTTGTCTGATGTCTGACCATGAGTGTCTGTACCGATAGAGAGAGAGAGAGAGAGAGAGAGAGAGAGAGAGAGAGAGAGAGAGAGAGAGAGAGAGAGAGAGAGAGAGAGAGAGAGAGAGAGAGAGAGAGAGAGAGAGAGAGAGAGAGAGAGAGAGAGAGAGAGAGAGAGAGAGAGAGAGAGAGAGAGAGAGAGAGTTCTACTGTCGTGTAACTGCTTCTTTTGCGAATGTGTTACGGCAATCTGTTGTATAACAATCTCTTTCTTACTAGACATCGCTAAATGGGTGAAAGTTTGCGAAACTAGCAAAGCAGTCATGTATATGTGTTTTTCTCAATTGGTAGCTTTTCTGTGATTTGAGCTTGTTTTGGTTTTAGCCATGCGTCCTCCAACGTTAAGTCATATCGGACGATGAACGAAATGGGTGAAATGATGCTCAAATGAGTACGGGGTCCATGGAGCTTAGAGTTACTCGACATTCGTCTATCAGGATAAGGGAAAACTCCGGAAAAACCTTATCCAGGTAACTCACCCTGACCGAGATTCGAACTCGGGACCTCTTGAACGTGAGGCAGACACACTACCATCTACGCTACCAGGCGGGCATGCGTGGAACTGTATACTGCCATGGTCCCTCAGTTACAAATAAGATTCAGAGTGATACAAATTCTGTATAATTAGGGCTAGGATTTGTATGACCGAAAAATCACAACAATATGCTGCTATGACCAAACATTTTCAAAAAGACCCACATTAATTTAACAACATTATTATGTAAAGCTTCAATTGTAAAACAAATTAGTAACCGGTTTACGGCAGTGAAATGTTTACTTTTGAGAATAACATGCACATTTGACGCAAGCTATAATATGGACATTTACATTTTAGTGTGGTTTTTATTTTATTTAAATCCTTACTACATATCTTTAGTTAACATATACTATGACTTTTTCAGTATAGATTTTTTGTGTAATTTACGTCCTCCAACGTTAAGTCATGTCGGACGATGAACGAAATGGGTGAAATGATGCTCAAATGAGTCCGGGGTCCATGGAGCTTAGAGTTACCCGACATTCGTCTTTAAGGATAAGGGAAACACCCGGAAAGAAAAAACCTTATCCAGGTAGCTCACCCTGACCGAGATTCAAACTCGGGACCTCTTGAACGTGAGGCAGACGTGCTACCATCTACGCTACCAGGCGGGCTCAGTATAGCTGTTTCAATATATAAGCATAATTTTGCAATTTTGAAATAAAAATAATCTGTATTGGCAGCCACAAGGCATTGTGTTTGAAAATATTCTTTACACTACACTTGATACAGGAGGCACATATTCAAAATTGATAATAAAATTTGAAACTGCTTATGAATGACTAAGATAAACCTTTTCACAAAAAATGTCACTAAACGGAACACGCGTAAGGATATCCTTAGTTTTTTTTTTTCTACAAATTTTCCTAACATTTATGTTGCACAGTTTACAATATAGTATTTTTCCAGAAGCTCAGAACACTTTCTCGCCACATCAAGATATAAACTGCAGTAATATTATTCAAATACTTTATTTGACTTTAGGCGTCTTTTTTTCCCTAAACTACCTCACTATTCTGACTTCAATAAGATTCAACAACCATCGGCAGTCCGGTGCCCAAATTATAAACGACCTGCTTGTAGCGCAACAACCAACTTAATGATTCGTAAGGTTTAAGTCCATATTGTGTATTCAATCGAAATACGGGAGAAAGGTAGATTTCCACCATTTTTCAGGAAACAAAATGCGATGTGTTATTCTGAGAAGTTTCTTGGCGGGTATGCAAGAGTAGTTTATTTAAAAAGTGTCGGAAATGAGTTCTCTACACACTGATATTCATTTGTCAGCTCTGTGCGTCTAATCGGTTAAGCCACATCGCTTATAAGAACCTAGTAAAATGGGCATGCAATGGGATGTACATATGTCATGAAGTCGCTTTTGACTTAATTTATTTTACATCATCAAACTAGCAGTGCAAAATTGTTTGTCATTTGCAGAGCTATCTCAGTGCACTGCAAATTTAAATCACCCTGTTAGGTACTACACGTATCTGAGGATTGAGTATTTATTTTCACTGAAATTGTAAACACTAATAATACAAACCAACTAACTGTGACTTGTCTGTGTGACCCGGCGAGCTATACAAGATGTACCCAACCTCCGTCTCGGAGATACAGAAGTACCATGGTCATCGCAATCAACATACCTTGGTGTTATTTTGGACATGCGCCTTACCTGGAAGGACCACATCACATCAGTGGCTAACAAAGCAGAAGGATGGCCATGTTGTATCCATTGTACAACCGCAAGTCTCCATTGGCTTTAAGAAATAAGCTCGTGCTTTACAAGCAGATATTAAGGCCGGCAATGACCTACGCCTGCCAAGTCTGGGGTGCAGCAGCCAAAACACTCCAAATTCCAAGTCCTTCAAAAGCGCTACCTCTGGACTGCAGTCGCAGCCGACTGGTATATCCCAAATGAAAATATTCATTTAGACCTATCCTTCCCTAAATTATTCGAATACATCCTACATCTATCCCACAATTTCTACTCCAAACTTCCAAACAGTTTTAATAACCTCATCCGTGGACTTGGAGAGTTCTCGACCCCGGAGAATCATATAAAAAACCCAGACTCTTACTAGGACTCTCCTAATCTAAATCTCCGATATACTTCCAATATTCTACCTCTTTCCCTAATAAAACTATATCCTAACCTGTCTTCCACCGTTAACCCACCGTCATTACGAATAAACTTTCTCCATGCCAGTAAGGGACCTGCTCCCGGTATGGCAAGAGTCGAAGGACCCTCCTTTGCGGGGAAGGAACCCCCTTCAACGACCTCACGACTTGGTGAGAAAAAGAAATATTGCAATAACGTGTATTATTTCAGTAAAAATTGCACATAAAATTCAACAATGACTCAACAACAGTGAAAACAATGTAGTAGTTCCAATATGTATCCTTGATGGCGCATTTTTTCACAATTTAATATATGATAACTCATTGTTAATGTATATCTTATGAAGCGAGGCCATATGATAAGCTCAGTAATTAGGAACATGTGGAAATTGTCTACCAAATAAGTAAATAAATGTTTAAATATTTATTTCATTTTGTTTAAACGGCGAACATTTCTTTATAATTACCCCAAATGCGTTATAAGAGCGGTGCAACCTACAGCGAATTACTTCTTTTCATTAGAGCTATTTACTCTATCGGATATTGTACCTACAAGACGCAATAGAAGATTCAGATAACAGCTGTAAAAATCCAGACTTCGAAACTGAAGACTATACTAAGCTCACATTCAGAAGATGAGAGAATAGGGAAGGGGGGGGGGGGGGCAGGGTAACAAGAAAGTACTGCTGGACTTGGCCAATAAACCTAGGGACGTAAATTATGATAAACATAGAGTTGGAAGGTGAAAATCATGAAGTAGAAAATGGTTTCAATATTTCTGAAGAGGACATTAACGAAGTGGAAATAGCATTTTAAAAGCTTAAGATACAAGACTTGCAGCGAATAAGGGAGGATTAAAAGTAAATACGAGCAAAGCCAGGCAAGAAACAAAAATGCAACAAACAGTGAGAAAAGTTATACTACTTAGAAAGGAAAGTTAGTAGTAGTAGTAGAGAATCTCTCCATTTCTCTAAATTGTTTATAAAATAGTATGTGATACTCCTCAACAACTGCAGCGTATAAAAGTTTAAGAGATTTTCAAGCTGTATTAAATCTAGCAGTAAACATATTTTATGTTCCAACTGCTATGTTCTAATGGCTATTAAATTGGAATTTTTTTAAATAATACTTCCGGAAGTTGCTTCAAAGTCTTGTTAGATTGATGAAACTAGAAATATATTGTAGTTTGAAAATTTCCCTAGTTTAGAATAAAATATCTTCTGTAAATTTAGTTTGAGGGAATGGAACGTAGGCTTAGCCATGAAGTGAAAGATCGCTTTGGCCGTTTTAGGAATTCAAGAAGCACGCCAGATATATTTTACTTTCACGGAAATTCGATCGCCCGTCTGAAGGTCTGTTCTAGACACGAAAATACACAGAAAAAATGTCTCTGTATCGGTATTCAAGCTGTGAGAGACTTACGGACAGAAGTCCTTCTTGTACAATTTTGTACTTCTACACCTCTCTCAAAAAATGATATGGGTTGGCTCATAAATGTTGGTGTTTTGAAATGAGGGTTTTGCATGCAAAGTAAAATACTTTGGCATTGCATTTTATATCATTCGTTAGATGTGCTCTACAAAATAGTATGTTTAGCTTTTGTATGCTTATATACTGTTCGTTCCTTTCAGGTCGATAAAATGCTCAAGTTAACAATAAAGAGCACCTTCTCCGTTTCTTTGGCACCTTGATTAAACTTTTGCGTGTAATCGAGGTACTAAAGCCACCACAGAAAGAGCTCTTTGTTGAACTGACACATCATTTTATTGACTTCAAAGAACAGTGTATAAGCATACAAAAGCTAAACAGACTATTTTGTATAGCACTTAATTATCTATCTAATAACATAAAACGAATTCCAATAGAATGTATTTCCCTGGCTTGTGGGCCGTGGTCCAGAGGATGAAAATTCTCCTGACGTTTCGCTCATATCTCCGACGAGCATCTTCAGAGGATTCTAGCTAGGTACTTGCTAGAATTTTCATCCTCTGGACCACGGCCCACAAGCCCGGGAAATACATTATATTGAATTAACGCTGGCCGTGAAAGCCTAAGCATGTACATAAAACGAATTACCAAAACATTTATTTTGCAGGTGTAACTTACTTTAAAAAGCGCAAGAATTATGGGACGAATCCATTATTTCACTCCATAGACACATAAAGTTCAAATACAGTGCTTTTCCATTCTGTTCGGTACAAAGTAATCAAAGATCACAGAGTTGTAAGTTTTGTTCAGATACATCAGATCTGTGGCGGTTGATTAAATTTTCGTCGTGCTAAATAGTTACCAAATTCCTTTCCTTTATTGATTTTCTGGAACTAGTGTTTTACTGCTGTATCCTGTTTTAATGACCTTCTATATTTGTTTTCTATGCGATGTTAACGAGCCACTTGGTATAATACTGTCTCATCTGATAACGGATAACATCTTGGAGCCAGATCCAGTTTTAAATAACCTCAGCCTTTCAGGTTTTCAGGTAAACTGTGTCCCATGCAAAGGTTCTTGACAAATCACTATATTCTAATTGGACATATAACATATGATCGAAACATAACTTAATATCAGCATGTTACTGTGCGATTCATTCCAATAACTGAAGACTTTGCCACTCCAATTTTGCATTTAAAATCAGGTATGATTGAAAGTCGTTTCTGCACTATTTTGCATGAACTGGGAATACATCTGTTTGATTCAACTAACGGTAAATCGAAGCTTTGTGACCTAAATCAACATCAGAAATGTATGTGTTTCATAAATAAGTTTAGCATCACTGAGTTTAACAGAAGGACTGTCACTAATTTTATCAGCTACGTTACACTCTGTCATCCGTTCATTGCAATATATTGGTGATAAGATACTTATTTTCTCCAAAGCATTAAGAGGATACATATATCCGTATAACATTAAAACAGAAAAGGAATTTTTAGAAATCTGTACACATTCTACCACTTATAAAATCCATGTTTAGAATTTTTAGCGTGTTCGTTATTTTTCCAAATTATACATTAAATATTCGGAAGAAACATAAACCAGCTAACAGGTGACATTAAGGTGTATGTTTCAAAAGGAGGAAATAAAGAGAATGAGGAAAAGTGGGATGAACATGAGATCTTGTATTGCCTCTTAACGTAGAACAATATTATCGGCTGTGTTTTCAAATTTGTATTTTGTCAATTTAATTTACTACTACACAGAATATAAATAATGATGACTATTTTCTATCTTCAGCCCCGAATGAGAAGGAGGGCGGTTCTTCGCCTGCCATACAATATATATATTGTGACTTTGTGGGTTCGTAGAATTAAAAGTCCAATTTCCCGAAATTCTAAATGTTCTTTATTTCCGTAGAAATACACTGTTCAATTCTCACGTAACAACATTACATCACATATACAACACAATCTTCCAAGGTCGATGACAATAACAAACAGCGTTCAGTTTACAACATCAGCTCTCGTTACAACAACACTCTCAGCTGTTTTATGCTGACCTCTCGCGACTCACTCTCGTTTTACAACTGTTTACTACTAAACACCCTTGGCGAATCGTCGCTCCCTTAAATACCTTACTGATAATTTTGAGAGATTTCTGGACCAAACAGGAATCGAATGCACTTTCGCCTTCCAGAAGCGTAACCCTATCTGTGCCGGCAGGTCTTTTATCTCGCGCTATCTTTATTTGTTCCGGCATACTCCTTATCTCCAGGCTCTTTGTATACACAAGCCGCGCTATCGCGGGTTCGCGACACTATATAATATAACAAAGGTGAAAGTATTAGACAGCAGTGCATTAAATTAGTATTTGTAGGGATAAATCACAAAAAAGATCTCAAATTTAAGTTATACATTTTTATTTTGTTATACAAATTATTTAATGACCTAAAAGTAAATGACAAATATTGTGCTGGAGTAACTTAGAATAATAAATAACTGCAGTACAGTTAACTTAATGCTAGACAGCTGTAACTGAAAGGACGAATTCAAGTTTGCGGTAGATCAAAGTGCCAAAAACCCAACTGTATGGATCTCATTGCTTCAGTAGTATTTTGCAAGAGTGAAATGCCTCACGAACAAGAAAAGGTCCTATCTCCTCTTGGAGATATCCAGTTAGGCTTTAATGAGAGCCGCTGCAAGTACTCACATTTGTGCCAACTTTCACCGCCTCACAGTAGACCCATACGTGTTACAGAGTTTTAATTTTGCCCACTTACTTTCCTTTCGAGCAAAATGACTCTTAGTCTTACAGGACGAAATAATCCAATCTCACTTTCACGTTCCAGAACGTTTCGGGGTTTACTGCACTATTTAGGAAAAGATGCACGTTCTTCGTTTAACTGTTTTATATCTGAAAGGGAAAAACTCTGTTATTGCAAAACAGATTATAAGTATTAAATTTATTACCAATATATTACAACGTGAAAGTTAATTTTAAATATTAATATAAACCTACACACATTAAAAGAAAAATTTCAAATCTCTGCTACTCGTGAACTTGCTTCATTTAGAAAAGGCGAACACAAGAAATTAGTTTTGATCTTAGAAATTTCGCCTTTCCCAAATGTTGTGGGTAAAGTTCTTGGTCTTATTTCACTTCATCAGCTATCTTAGAATGGGCATGTTTATATTTAAATCTGAATATTATATGTTCTTCGCACTAATGGATTGTTACGTTTGTCCTGATACGATGAGGAAGCCATATTTTATCTTTTCCAGTGTTGTATATTGTATTGTTTATATCCGGTATCATTCCCTTTCATTATCAAATGTGTATTGTCTAGATCATTGACGTAATTAATTTATTGATTATAACGTTTTAAATTTTCCCAGGATATATATTCTCTACTTCTCGATAAATAGGGTAGGTATATTAAATACCTTTCTATCAGATCGAAACTGATTACAATTTATTTGCTTCAACAAAAAGTTGAAACATTTGGAGTAACTCTATTAAATAGTTTACCTACCAGCAAAAATTATACTTCTGAGTCAATTTAAGAAATTTATTTTCATACTTTGTGCTAAATTGATGCCTTGTACTAAAAGAAATGCTCTGTGTTTTGGATTTTTGACGACTGTATTTTAACGAAGGTTATTATAATTCCTTTACCTACAGACAAAATAAACTTTAATTGTTACTTTAATGTTCATTCATTCATTCATTCAAGTAGCTGGCGGCTGACTGAGGGTCAGCACGACGTGTGTCATTCGTGTACCTGGCCTACACGGACTTAACCACTTAATGACAGGATATAATGGTTTTGCAGGGGGGTGGTTTAAATTTAGGTGGATGAAAAGAAGGGAGGTAGCCGTAGCTCCTCATGGTAGCCAACTCGGGTGAAACGCTTGTGTGCACCGCTGGTGTGAGAAAATTTAGGAACAGTTTAATTTAGAATGACTAATCAATTTTCAAATAGTAATAATTTTTACGTTGTAATAACAACTTTATTGTTACCGGGTGTGCCCGCATGCCATGCGGGGAAGCCGGTAGAGCTTGAAGCGTCTTTCGGAGGATCGATAGTTCCCTAGAGACCTAACCAGGGCTCTCTTATATTGAGGCAAACTCGCATAGAATTTTGTGGCCCGGCGCCTAATGACATCTTCCATATAGTGGAGAGATGAGGCTTCATGAAGGTATCTCACGGGAAACCTCCAGCACACAGAATAGATGGCACGGTAGTTTCGCTGCCAGTTATACGTTATTTTGCAGAAAACAAGGCAAGGTTATTGTCGTGGCTCGCGCGCGCGCAAATATATGTAAACACCGCAATTATACTAATAAGTAGCAGAGTTTTGGTTCATTTTGTACTCAGTTATTTAGTGCATTACATTATAATGAAATCTAAACAATTTTGGCAGTATTGTACAAGAAATTTTAATAATTTTGTGGCAACAGACTTTTATCGTACTTTAAGATTAGCTCATTATCACTTTTTCACTCAAGTAATCAGATCGAAGTTGGAATAGGTTTGAATTTGGTCCAGTGACAGTTGTCTTATGTAATATCAGGTATGAGACAATGCTGAATAACCTGTTATTCTTTTGTTAACGTATTCATTATTTACTTTTATTCATTATTATTTTCTAAAGAAACTAAAATCTCGCTAAAGGGTGAAATTGAAAGTTGATCTGGATACGTACTTGAAGTTAGATAATATTGACAGGATATGAAATATTAAATAACAATAAACATTTTGAATGCTGCTAATAATATTCTTACTTTCTCTGAAGCTTTAAAATAATGTCCTTGAAAATAAAAATAAAAATAAAAATGCCCCAATTTTTCAGAAGTCTGGTCGAACGTTTATTAAAATATACATTTCAGCAATTTTACTGTATTAAATCCATTATAAAATCAAATTACGAGGAAAATATTCAGGCAGAAGAAGAAACCAGATACGGACTTTACTAAGATAATTGGTTCATAAGCGGAAAGAAAGGAGACACGTGGAAAGAACGAGGGTCCGGATTTGCTTATTGGTTTAAAAGAAAAGCCATCATTTATTGAATGATATCTTATTTTAAATCATTAAACATCTACGCCCATATTACCTTAAGGAAATGTAAGGAAAGTAATGCTGCCAACTTAGTTTTTCCGATGACACCAACAACGATGATGATGATGATAATAATAATAATAGTAATAATAATAATAATAATAATAATAATAATAATAATAATAATAATAATAATAATAATAATAATAATAATAATAATAATAATAATAATAATAATAATAATAATAATAATAATAATAATAATAATAATAATAATAATAATAATAATAATAATAATAATAATAATAATAATAATAATAATAATAATAATAATAATAATAATAATAATAATAATAATAATAATAATAATAATAATAAACATGACTAGGCATGACAATGTTTAAATGGAAGGACTTCAATCAAATACAAGTTATTGATGTTTGACTGCAGAGGTTTTTTAAACAGTAAAGCAGGTACATCTTAACCTCAGAAAACTGTTTCTGCTAAGCGCGAAGTGTTGCTGTGTCCTTATCTAATCTAAAGCGCATCAACATTTCGATTGACATCAGCTGATGTAACAGTAGAACCGCTAACATTAATTAATTTGTATTACGATGAAATAAGAGCAAGCAAACTACATTTGGCTGCATGTTACTTCTAATGAAATTCTATGAAGTTGTTTGCGTAGCAGTGAGTATCACGACGCCTCATTAAGAGATTTCATTCGCATAAAACATCGTGATTGATGATAATGAACTTCCTGATCAGGCGTTACAGATGTAGAAGTTCTAAGGTCATACGAGAGGCGTTAGAGAAGTGTTGTCCCACCCATTTCTGTTTCCTTTATGTTCTCCTTGTTTCTTCCTACATCAATTCCTTGTCTGTTTAACTAATCAAAATGTATAATATACCTACACCAGGAACCAAGTCATTATCCTAGGCGAGTATATTTTCAAAAGACATATTTACAGCCGTGCGAAAATCAGCAGACACGTCGAATTGTATAAGTCCAACAATTAGTGTAATTTACTTCTACTGGAAAGTTTATACGTTTTGATTAGATGCTCTTCATGTATCCTTTATAACTTTTATAGCCATTGCTTCTTAATCTAATCAATTTTCTTTTAACGTTCATGACGATTTTAAGAGCGTCTCATTAATTCTATCTACACAACGGCATAAAATCTTTCAAATAAATGAGATTTTATTTTCATTGTTATTTAATAGCATTTATGCTATTAAAACATTATACTTTATGTATAATTTTATGTATAATTTATGTATAAAACATTATACTTTTCAAACACAAGTATGCCATTTAAATGTATTTATGTGCAATTCAGATTATCAGAAATAAATTGGTTTAATTGAAGATAATATCAACCAGGTAGGCTTATCAGTTTCATTGAGAGTTCTCTCTGATGGAAAAGGCATCTAAACAAAATAAGGGTAGGTATTAGTTGCCACAAAAAAGTAACCCTGTGAGTAATAAGGCTTGGGATATCTCTATTATAGTAAAACAAAAATCAGAAACGTATTCACTCCAACTAGGTGCATCATTTATTTTCATGCGATATATTCATATAATTTCCTTCCTCCCGTTAATTATATTAAATATTCAACATTCGGCAGAAATAGTTTCAGCGTTAACCTATCCCCGCCCCTGACAAGTTATTATTTAAAATTCAAGTTGATGACGTCACAGGTCATTTACCACACCTAATGAGCAAAAAGGTTGGCGCCTCACACGATATTCGTCACCCATTACAGCTTTATATAATCCACTATAGAATTTGTATAAAAGTGATTCTTATAATTACGCTACATTATTTCCGATAAACTTTAAACAATCTTTAATTAACGAATATGAACTTGCCTGCTTGCAGGATACGAAAAGCAAAAGTATTCATAAAAAGTCAGTGTTTGTTAGTAACGAATCCAGAAAAATAGTGCAAAATATCTTATGGTTCTATATGGCATTTCAGTTTGAGAAATTTTGAAATGTTGAATAAAAACACACGTGGTATACATGTGTTATTGTTAGATAGTGCCGTAAATGTTTATCTATCTCTTATGGTTTACCAGTTATATAAAATGGTATACGATTCATTCGGAGTAATGAGGATTAGAGGCGAAATTTTCCAAGTAAAGGAAAGGGTAGTTTGGTATGAAGGAGCTGTCCTGAAAATAACCTTAATCTGAGTCAAATATGTAAATTTTAATTATGGGACTTGTTTCTGGATTGGAGCGCCCGCGCACATACACACACAGGCACTTACCGTTTTCTAAAAACTCTTTCACTAAACTGAACCTCAAAATGTTAAATCTCGTAACCAAGTTTTGCGGAGAAATACAATAATTCCCTAGCAGTAGAACAAGTGTAATGCGTTGAGCTTAAAATGCAGAAAAGGTCAAGCAAGTGAAAGCGAGCATTTCGGAAATTCATTGTTGCGATGTCAGACACATCATTTTAATCACAATCCCTTAAAATATTTTCCTTGGAACCCAACGATTTCTTGCCAAGAGCAAAATATTATGTTTGTGTGACTTTTTATGTTTTAATTGTGTTCCTCTTAGATATTATTGACAGATAATGCACACCCAAAGGTTCATAGCAGGAGAAAAAGTGCGGCTTTTATTTCGGTATTTCAAAACGAGCTTTTCTGATGAATGCTGGGTAATCATATTGCAGTGACTATTTTAGATGACTAAATGGAAAGTAGTAAAAGCACATTGCTTTCATATGTAGTAATAAAACTTCAAACTTATCAGCTACAAACTATGGGTTTCCATATATTCACAAGGCACTGCTAAATGTACTGTTTTAATGTTCATTTTAATATTACTTTGCTTTCAGTAATCCAGATATTCACAATTAAATCAGTAGATAATTCTAACGCCGTTAGTATATTTGAAGATAAGTAGACTTCAGTTGTTATGAAATACAACTGCAATACGTAACAGCTTGACGGGAAGATTTTAAAACCTTAATAAATTTATTTATATGACTGTTCAAGGAGAACGGCTCATTCCTGAAGAGGAAAAATGTGTGTTAGTTTTCGAGAATTTTCCGCCAGATAACCTCATATAACGTTACTAGGTTCCTCGATAGCATTTGTTCCAAATGAGATAGAGTGTTGTAATGCAGATATGGAGCCATTTGACAGGCTCTCCACATATATTCCAGGACCAGGATGGGAGACAGACGACTAGGGTGAACCAGGCGCCAAGCCAATGGTACATTAATTGCGTCTACCTTAATGCTATTTGCAGGTGGTCGACACAATTTTCAGCACTTCCTACAAACTCAATGTCACCATCGGAATCACATTAAATAGTAAAGGAAATGACAAACTTACTGGTAGTACCTACTGTTACCCTTTAAGGGGGGATTAAAAGGTCAATTGGGTTAAAGAATGTAATTTTCTTTTTTTAGGGTTTTAACATTATTTGACGTTTTCTAAACATTTTAGTATGTTGTTTAGTGTTAGAAACGCATTACAAATACATCTAATATATTTTTGAAAATTCTGCTGCATCGGATCCTCATTTTCATCATTTCAGAAAAAAAAAGATCATAGCTTTTGAACCAATTGGGTTAAAAATATAAAATTTAGCTTATTTTATATTAGAATTTACGCTACAGCGATTGATACCACTGCTGCTAAGATGGCCGCTGCCTGTGCGAGGGAAAGATAGTAAACATTGGAATTTTAAAAGTGAGTTTTTCTTTAATTGCTGTTTTATTTTAATATTCCCGTAAAATACATTTTCCGTTACAAAGACAGTTTCTCAAAATCAAATAGGTATATCAAATTTTCAACAAATATCAAGCACGCTATAATAGAGTTGTAGATCTACTCTTGTGTTGATCAGTGAAACATTTTTTAAATTGCTTTTTGTATAGTAAATTAAAGAACAAAATTGTTTTTGTAGAAAAAATAGTCTAACCTTTATAAAAATGGACCTTGTATAAAAATGAAATGCACATACCGAAAAACATTGCCAGAAACAGCTATAAAAATTTCACATTGATATATGCAGCAGTTTCAGAGAAAAGTGCACCTTAAGTTAGCAATTTTAACATTGGCGGGATAGGGCTTTTAATCTCCCCTTAAATTATTTTAATTCTTTTCCCACAGTTCCCTTAAAACGTATTAAAATGTAACACGTTAATAGAAATGAATACAGCCTCTCTCTCATACAGCTGTCAACAGTTCATGGAATGGTTTGGAATACAAATTCTGCGGAATACAAATACGAGGGCTGTTCAATAAAGAATGATCATAATTTTTTACGGTCATAATTTTTCGCACTAAAATTCAATCTTATTATATTCTGTTAGCATAATGTGAAACAAACACGCCGCAGTAGTTTCATTGTTGGTACTCCTGGTTCCCGCCTGTGAGAACCAGGTAAGTTCAGACATGTTCAGTATCGCCTACCGCTGCAATGGAGGTAACATGCAGTTAAGGTTGATGTTAGAGGAAGATCCGGAGTTTCTTTCAAACATAATCACTGCTGATGAAACATGGCTACATCATTTTGATCCTGAAAGCAAACAGCAAAGCTCAGTGTGGAAATCTCCTTCATCACCAATCCCAAAAAGCAAAAGTGGTTGCTTCTGCTGGGAAAGTTATGGTCATTTCATTCTTTGATATTCATGGAATGGTTTATCAGCATGTTATACCTGCACACACATCAGTAGCTGGACGATACCACAGGGATGTACTGAAAACATTGCAAGTCCATATCAGGCGCAAGAGACCACATATCCATGAAGCAGGCTGGATGCTGCACCACGTTAATGCGCGGCCGCATTTTGCCAAAGTTGTTGCTAAATATCTTGCAAAACACAACTTGAAGTGCATCCCTCATCCTCCCTATAGTCCGGATTTAGCCCCATGTGACATTTTTCTGTTCCCTAACTTGAAGAAACGCCTTCGTAGGAGGCATTATTCACCATCAGAAGCAGTGGTGAAGGCTGCGGAGGCTATTTTGAAAGATCTCTGAAAAATGGTTTCCAGCATGTCTTTGACTGGTAGAAACGCTGGGACAAGTGAATTGCATCCAGGGGAGACTATTTGGAGAAAGGCCATCAAAATTATGAGGATGAGTAAAGGTACGTTGTCAAAAAATAATTGTGATCATTCTTTATTGAACAGCCCTCGTAATATCTGAATTTCAAATATGGACATCGTCGATTTCACAACATCTGTTTCAAATCAAAGATCTCAGTAAGCGAACATTAAATTATTCAATAATACTATTTATAAAAATAAAGAATTAACCTTCATATAAGATGTCTATATTGACCGGGTGCACTCAGGTGATAGCGAAACTAAAAGGGAAAAACAAAAAAAGCAAAATGTTGTGATTTGTTACTGAAATTATTGCAATGTTTCGGTCTGAATGGATAATAAAATGACATATAAATCCTTTTCTGTTAATTTAACCTACCTAATTCCCTTGTGAACATACGCCAGTTCTAAGCGTAATGTAAGGTAAATAAATCAGTGGAAGGTGTACGCCTTTGAAACGAGGTCTCAATATGCCTGCTAAATGAGTTTAGTAGCTGTTAAGGCCAGGGAGCCGATGCGGTTCAAAACTGTCCCAATTTAGTCTATCTTTGACCTAATTCTGAGGTTAATCTTGCACTTGGAGCAAGGAACGTTCCAAAAATATTAATTCTCGCAGTTTTCAGGTGCATCTTTATCATCCCACTTGGCAAGGGCTTCCGAGCTCTCTGATGCATGCGCAGAACGCCTGGGATTGATTGCCACCTTGATCAAGGTGTTTATTTCTTTTGCTCGTTGTCTCTAGCATTGTATGTTCAGCCCTTCAGTTGGTATTTTTCCTTTACACATACTTTCTCTTCAGTTGTTATCCCTGGCACCTTGCTTTTTATTTCATTTTCCCAAATGATTTTTCACTGTTTCTTCGGACTTGCTTTTATATCTCTCTTCTATTTTCCAGTCTAACTTTATTGTACATTATCTAGTTTCTTCTGTTTGTCTTTTCAGCATTCCTTCCATTTTGCATTCTCTAAAATTTACCTGCAGTAGGCAGAGGAAGCATTTCATCCCATCCAAAAACTCGGTATCAAGATTTCCTCGGAAGTATGTTTCGAGCCTTTAAAAAAACAAAGGAAAAGAAACATTTGTAGAAAAAATATTAGTGTGAGAGAGAGAGAGAGAGAGAGAGAGAGAGAGAGAGAGAGAGAGAGAGAGAGAGAGAGAGAACAATATAACCAAAAAAGAAGTAGTCGAATGAATGCCAATAAAATTAACAGCTTTCAAGGATACAACACGAGGATTTTAAAAAAAATTCTCCCCAACTATCTTTAGATGCAAAATTTTTAGTAGTTTTACTTCATAAAACATTGTTGTAACGATTTTGATTAAATTAGGTACTACATGTTTAGGATATCTACATGAGTATCCAAAGGCATATATTAGTCTTTCTGTGAGTAGCCTGTGAATTCCACTTCATTCCGAATGATTGTTGTGTAATTTTGTATTATTGATAAATCACAGTTGTTGAGTTGAGTCCAGAGGTTCTACTCCCATTAGTCCTGGACCCGTAGGACCAAGACCCGAGTCTCTTTCAACCAGGGAGTATCCGAGCTGTCCCAAAGGGCGCCCGGCGTCCTCCGTGGGGCTTTCCGCAGGGCAAGACCTGGGTTACTAACAAGCTCCCCCCCCAGACTGGTCCAAGGACACAAGACGGGATGGAAGTGGATACGCCACTTACGCGCGCCAATACCAGAATGGGAAGGCTATAGATATGACCTCGGTGGGGCCACCTGGCGATCTAGCACGCGCTCTACTTGCTCTGCAGGCTAGTACCCTGGAATATTAACGGCTTCCCTCAACACCGTCCGGAGACGTGCCCGATCACCCACGGGTATCGGGAACCACTTCCCCCTGAAGACCAACCCAATCCGAACAACTCCCAAAGGGAGGGGCTCGAATTTTCGGCCCAAGGTTCCTCTAGTAACGTCAGAGGTACCACGAGTGCCAAGAGTCCGCAGCGCCCGCACCACGGCAGCTGAAGGGGTCGGACCCCTCCCATACGGAAGGGGAGTCACAAGTAAGTCACATGTGTTAGACAAAATATTAGTAGGTACAATAGTTGGATATCTTTAAAGCAAGCAGCCAATTTAAAATAACTTATTTGTAGCATTACCCATTTCCTATATATTCGTTGTTGTGGTCTGAAATTTTCAAAGCTTTGTCATTTATGAAATGCTGTCAAAGCCAGCATATAGCGATTCGCTATTTAAAGAAATGTTGGCTAACCTCTTCAGGCCTCTGTATCCCTCTTGATGTAAAACGAAATGTGTGTTGCAACAATTTCTAGAATAACATGAAATACAAAAGCATTTGTATAATCGGTTTGTGAAAGATGTGTAAAAATAAACGATAGGGTCTAAAGGAAGTAATTTGAGTGTAACATTTAGCACTTTTTTCTCTTTTAAATGTAGATACATATGCAATAACGTACATAATAATACTAAAGCATTTTATAAAGAGTGTAAGCATATTTTGATCAAGGAACGCTTTAATTGCGTAGCATGGCCTATTAATGAATGTTGGTGTTGAGTGCAGTCGATACAAGGTGAATTTGTATTGCTGTTTATGATGTCCTATTAATGTGTGCGCTTGTCAAAAACAAAATTACTGTTTAAATTGCCTAATTAGTGCGAGAGAAGTGAATATTGGTTCACAGATAGAAGTTTCTTTCGCTTTCGTTATAGGTAAAAATGTTGAAATCCACATACAAATTTAATATCAGGATTTTGCCAAAATGTGTGTTCTGAGGCAACCGAAAAAATTGCAAAGTGTGTGAATACTTTATGTTTAAACAGTAAAGGCTAAATGATAGACTACAGAGGAGAACAACACACGCACG
The DNA here is from genome assembly GCA_030765055.1 of Mantis religiosa. Classification (NCBI taxonomy): domain Eukaryota; kingdom Metazoa; phylum Arthropoda; class Insecta; order Mantodea; family Mantidae; genus Mantis; species Mantis religiosa. The sequence continues at coordinate 29,381 of JAUKNK010000723.1, read as the reverse complement.
GTGACCTGCACACAAATCTATTTCTCCTTACATCTCCCAGGAGGAAGGTATGAAGTGAGTGAAACACAGGAGGCCACAGGGTAGCAGGCAGATAGGCCACAGAGACGTGCGAAAGTATTGAGAGTACCTCATCCCACCCAGGACCCGCTGAAGCTTCAATTTCAATATCTACTACATTTTTTGAAAGAGGATATTCGTAAAATGCATCCCAAACATCCATATGCGTGTAAATGTTTTCGCAAAAAAAAAAAAAAAAAAAAAAAAAAAAGGTTAATGAATTTGGGATAACACATCATGTGCTTGACACATAGCCTGTGAGTTCCCTTTACTCTGATTGACTTTTGCATGTTTTCTTTCACAAGAAAAGGTAAAAAATAGAGTTTAAAGTTTATTTATACAGAGTTAATTTTACACCAAATAAATACATTAATTTATAGAATTTGTATTATATTTCTTTCGGCATATTAATTGGTTTCGAAATATTCCAGGTCACGTAACATTTGTGCGTCATAAAACGAATGATCTTTAGAAGTCGTCGTTTCCTTTTTCTTTTTCTTCCAGGTACTTATTCCTTAGTATGAAATTGTCTAGAAGAAAAATATACGGTGAATTTCGTAACTTCATAAAAGAAACACTTTTAAATTAGTGCTATATTAAAGGATATTTGTATATTTTGTAATTAGTGGAGAAAGCTGTGTGTCTAAATCCGTATTTTTAATAAAATTTTAGATTGCAAAGTTATTTACCGGAACTCAAACTAGAACTTCTTATTAGTTACAAGTTGGTTTGGTAAGCACGTCTTTTACATTTCTTAATTGAAAGAATACGTTCTACAATAAATGTTAACCAAATATTAGGCACTGTTTACCATGAATAGTTTTTCACGAAAATGTAGATATATTATTGTAAAAAAGCGTTCGTTCTATTTTTATCACACTTTCTGAACAACACCAACAGCAGCAGCAGCAGCAGCAACAACAACAAAAATAACAGCAGCAATAATAATAACATTAATAAAATAATAATAATAATAATAATAATAATAATAATAATAATAATAATAATAATAATAATAATAATAATAATAATAATAATAATAATAATAATAATAATAATAATAATAATAATAATAATAATAATAATAATAATAATAATAATAATAATAATAATAATAATAATAATAATAATAATAATAATAATAATAATAATAATAATAATAATAATAATAATAATAATAATAATAATAATAATAATAATAATAATAATAATAATAATAATAATAATAATAATAATAATAATAATAATAATAATAATAATAATAATAATAATAATAATAATAATAATAATAATAATAATAATAATAATAATAATAATAATAATAATAATAATAATAATAATAATAATAATAATAATAATAATAATAATAATAATAATAATAATAATAATAATAATAATAATAATAATAATAATAATAATAATAATAATAATAATAATAATAATAATAATAATAATAATAATAATAATAATAATAATAATAATAATAATAATAATAATAATAATAATAATAAAATAATAATAATAATGAAGAAGAAGATTAAGAAACGCATATTACAAAACAATGTTGTGAAAGCAAGGTGTATGGTGCGTTGTAAGTGATGTGTACGTTTTAAATGGTAAAACGAAATTGATCTTAGGACAAAACTTCAAAGATATGTAAATTTTGTATAATGAAAATAATATATTTAGAAATCTTGAGATAATTAGGACGAGATATTAGACTCTAATCTGTAGGCACGTGAACTAGTTCATATTTCGTAGATGGAATATTATATTGGAATGTAATTTATGCGGATGAATTCCATTGTTTAAAACAACACTGTCTCAAAATTACAAAAAAAAAAGTCGTTTGAGATCTCTAGAGTTCCACACATACAAGCAGTGAACACCCGTGCCAACGTAATGGACTGAATTCGGCCAAATATATAAAGATCTTTATTTTACATACAAGTCGGGAAAATTCGGTAGCAGTGGATTATAACCTAACAATTGGGGTTATCACCAGATATAACCAGTAAGGCATAGCGCTGGAAAATGCCAAGGCTAGTCTTTAGAAACTTCCTATAGCTTTCGCGGATTATATAGTCCTTTCCGCTTTATCCTGTTATCCTTGAAATATTGATTCTTCTGTTTTTATTATATTCATAATTTAGTTTTGGTTCCCTATGTTCAGACTTACCTTATCTCACTAATGTATTATTTCAACCGCACATTCCAGGTCTAAACATAGAATCCTGATCGTAGAGGCATAAATTTGAGACGGGGTCCGTACTGCATTTGAGATTCCTGAAATATCAGCCACAAATAAAACTTACATGGTTTCAAAATATGCAGTTTGTGTTATGTTGGACAGAAATTGTTCCGCATCTGCACTCTGATATATTCCGATCACATAATCGTGCTAGCTAAGGCGTTTAACTTTGGCTTTTGTGGCTCTGAGACGAGTTCTGTGTCCCACCTTGGGCACGAGCGTTTGTCTCTCTAAATACGAGCACTTCCTTTATTCAAGGGTTCAGTATGGTAGTTAAACGTAAACACAATTACTTGTAGGTATTCACGTTTTCTTTCTTTATTTAGTTTAATGTATTTTAACAGGGTAGGCCTTTTCCAAGGCCGTCATATCAGTTCTGTCCCACCTTACAAATCACGTGACAGTCCCTCCATCATGAAGTCCAAGGTTGCCCCATTAGTGATAAAATATCATATCATTTATTTAATGACGGAAAATTGCTGACATAAGGGTAGGGGAGAAGAACGAAATGATATATCCGCTTTTCTTATATCACACGTGTCCGTCGTGCCTCCCCCTTATAGCCGACCCCGGTTATACCAGACGGCGATTAAATGACAAGGATGAAATTATGATCACCCGATCCCGGGGTGCTCACTCTTATCCAACGTTCGTGTTTTCAGAATAAGAGAAAACCGCTTATCGAAAGGAGAACTCGCCAGTTGGAAATTAATCGTTCTTGGACACTAATCGTGTGTAGGCTAAGATTTGGATAGAATCAGACTGAAAAATTCAATGCCATGGCCGGGATTTGAACCACGGATCTCCCGGTCTCAGTCCAGTCGCTCTTAACCATTGAGCTACCATGGCCAACATGCCGTCATGACATTATATTCTCCAACTGACAGCAACAGTGTGGAAGAACGCTCAATTTCCAACAAATAACCTAATAGTGCTAACTATTAAAGCCTGGGACTTAAGTATTTACAGCACAGTAAGTCGCCACAAAATGTGCTTATCTCTAGTGATTTACAGGGAAACATACGAGTCAGCTGGAGAATTTAATGCCATGTCGGCACGTTGGCCATGGTAACTCAATGTTTAAGAGCGACCGGACGGATACTGGGAGATCCATGCTTCAAATCTCGACCATGGCATTGCATTTTTCAGTCTGATTTTATCTATCCCAAACTCGGTAGTTCTCAAATGTGAGGGAAAGATGCTACCACCACATCATCGAGGCGGGCAGTAGTCATCTTATCTAATCTTAGTAATTTTTGTTAAAGTAGGTCTATTTAAAGTAAGGGCAAAGAATTCTGCTAACGCCATAGAAAACTATTAGAGAGCGTTTGAAGAACGCGGTGAAACATTGAAACATGCCTCCAAGTGTGCCAAAACCGTGTTCTTACAACATTAAAGGCATTTGGCCGAATGTTTTTACGCTTCTTTTCTAACAGCGAATAATATCATTACATTGTATATTCATGTTATATCTTGGGCCAACAAAATCATTAGTGTACATTTTCCTGTACCGCGCTGCTGAAGGTAGAGGAAGCAGAGGTCTCTCCTACCCTCCGTAGTTGCAGGAGACAGATTCAGGAGTATCCTAAATAGTGCGTTCAAAAGAGCAACAAAGAAAAGCTGCTTTCTAATGGAACTTTAAGCAACAACCATAAGTGGACCAAAGAAGAAACAAACCTGGGATTAACAGTACGAAAGTAGTATGACGTGTTTCGATTATATTCAGCTGCCGTAGCAAGAGGGACGCCCCGTTGAAAACCATTTGCATTCGTCTCTCGTCGTCATTACGTAGGAGTCTACGTCACGGCTGTTTCGTAGAACTCTAAACAGATGGCCAACTCTTCACGTAATTTACATGATGTTGTTTAACTAGTTTTTGTGAAAGAGACGCGTCACGGATTTTCAGAAATATCCAGACCACAACATAAATATTAAATAAATATTGGCATCAAAACATCCATGCACACGCCTTGAACTTTCTGGTTATGCCGCCCTTTCTCAGGACCATGCTTCAGTAACATGTTATTAGATCATAAAGGGTAGAGTAAAGAGGCTGGGTACATTCTTAGGACTGTGGTATTTCCTGCGGTTAGACTCATCCTTTGTGCTCATTATCTGTGTAATGGTAAACATTACATTTAGCGTCATCACAGTTTGCTATGGTTTCTGTTATTGTCCAGATCTGCACATGTTTTACGCTAAATGCGGAGGTTCCTCTCTCTCTCTCTCTCTCTCTCTCTCTCTCTCTCTCTCTCTCTCTCTCTCTCTCTCTCTCTCTCTCTCTCTCTCTCTTTCATCTCCTCACATCACTCTTCCTCTCTCATCTTCTCTCAACCCTCCTACATCTGGGCAACGTATATCCTCTACCATGATTTGAAAATAGCCAATTAAAATATATTTTCTATGGCTAATGAAAATTAAATTTATGTATTCAAAGTTGTGTTTCTTCCTTATGTTTTAAACTATCGTAACTATATTGTTTTACGTCGTAGTTGGTCTAGGAACCCCAGTGAAAATGTCCTTCTCGAATCACCAAAATATGCAACAAGTTATATGTACGATAAAAAATTAAAGAGTCCAAATGGCCCACGAGTTTCCTTTTTGCCACCTCAGACATAAACAAGTAAATCAAAATAAGCATACGTTTTGTAAATTACTAAGCTTTTCAGAAACACCATGCTTACAACATTATGTTGTGCAATGTGTTTACTTTCTCTACTGCGTACTTTGAGTAAGCAGAGGAAATATTGCATTCCATCCACAAATTGACATTGAGGTTTCACCGGAAATAAGTACATGTTTTAAGACTCCCTGAATCTGAGGTAGCATTTTTAGTGTGTGTATGTGTGTATGAGTGTGTATGAGTGTGTATGTGTGAGTGTGTGTGTGTGTGTGTGTGTGTGTGTGTGTGTGTGTGTGTGTGTGTGTGTGTGTGTGAACAGCATAACTCAAACGCGTAAAGTCGGTTAAATACTAAACTTCGATTTACCTACATATGTTCGTCTTCTAAGGATGCGAGAAGAAGTTTACCAAGCCAATTCCCCACCCAAAACTACCTTTTACATGCTTTTCCGAAAAAAAAAAATTAAAACGGCTTTAACGATTAATATTAAAATGCCATAGAGTGAATAGGGGGCAGGTGCAGAAAGAATTCAAGAAAGTGAACCAAACAGGAGGATGTACTGGAGCTGTTCTCTAAGAAAATGAAGAGGGACTTGGAGATTATTCAGAATGAACCAGGAACATCATTTGAAGAACTTACTCCTGTCCTATTGAAATCTAAATACAAGAAGAAACATGCTGAAGTTCTCACAGAACAGAATCGCATAGAAGAGGCCAAAATTAGATTGGAGCTAATTAAACACAGGAAATCTGCAGCAAGTGAGTCAAAGATTAGAGAACCAAAGAGGTCAGAAAATGGCAGTGATTGTGTTGAGTGTGCTCTCAATTACTACGACAAAACTGGACCACAGGTTGATTGCATTCAGTATGTCGTTTGCAGTAGATGTTTGCTTGAAACCTGTACAATAGAAGAAAACGTGTGCAACAACTGTGCAGAAGAACTTTGATTTCATTTGCATGTAATCGTGTCATTTGTTTATTCTTACATCCATTATTACCTTTCTTTAGTATTTATTCTTTATAATACTAATACATATGCTTTCTAAATGATTTACTTGTATCAGAAATGCACAAAAATAGTACTCCAGTTTTCTTATGATATGATTGCCATCTCACCCCGATGTTCGGAGTGAAATGCCTAAACTATACTTTTGATTAAAGAAAACAAAACACACTCAATTAACAATAATAACGTAACACAAACTTGCACATATGTAGAGAAGACTTCTCAGTGAATGCCAGTTTAGTGCTGAACCTAAATTCTCAATTAAACTCAACTTTTGATCCCTAAAACGTTAAGTATGGTATCTCTCCCCGATCCACTCTATGTGTAAGATATTTTTATAACAAAATATACTTCTTGGATTTCCTGAGAATAGCCTTCGAAGTCTTATTAGATTGAAATTCCCAACACTTATATTGTTCTTAAATGAGAAGTAGTTATCCATTTTTTCTCCTGGTCATCCAAAGAGAATGAAATTTCAAAGCTATAAATAGTGACCAGGTCTTACAAACCTACTGTATTCCCCTTAAAAGATGTAATAACATCATTTCTACAATCGTGTATCTTCATTAACATGAAGTAGAGAAGAATAAAATTTTTAAGGAATAGTTTGTTGAAGAATGATTAGAGAGAGTCATGTGAATGGAAAACATCATATATTTTAAAATAAGTCCTGAAACCTTCCTGGTGACGAATATGTTCAAGATATTCTCGGGCTTCAAGTAAGATGTAAAGACGATTAGACACCGACGTTTCGAGACCTGATCACCTGGTGTTGGGAGAGATGTACGCTCGCGAAACGTCGGTGTCTAATCGTCTTTACATCTGGCTTGAAACCCGAGAATATCTTGGATGTCATACACACACACACACACACACACACACACACACACACACACACACACACACATATATATATATATATAGTTCTTTCTAAACTTATACAGT
>JAUKNK010000723.1:0-17500 GCA_030765055.1 Mantis religiosa | reverse complement strand
TTTTATACGATATGACTCTAACCATTGATTAAAATACCACATCCTTAAGATATTTTTATGACAAATGAAATGCATATCTTGAATTTTCTGGCAATAACTTCTAAATTCCTCTTCATCTTGAACCACTCTTACACTTTGGTGTATTTTCAAATGTGAGTAGCACTCTAGGTGTCGGAACAGCAGAAAGATGTATGTGTGTAAATGTTGGGAGTGCAAGTGATTGACATATATGGAGTATATCCAAATAATAATCATAGAAACCCACGCAAGGGAACATTGCGAGGTGTTTGCTTTCAGTAACGAACCGAAACATCTATTCGTTCTTCTTTGGTTAGCATTCTGTCAGATTACCTGCAGCAATACCATTCAAGCGTAGAGTCCAACATGCCACAATCGTCCTCTATATGTAAGTAGAAACTTTATAATCTCGGGTGGGTAGATCACAGGCTTCCAGGGAAGCAACTACTACTCCTACCATCAATAACCAAGTGTTTCTAGGGCGATTTCTCAACCCTTTCTCCACTTTTCAAGTTTGCCATACATATACTAGTTAAGAAAGATGACTGTGGGGTGTAAGGTATATATAAGATTATTTTCTAAATCTATATAAACGGCGGTTGAACCACTTAAATAAGAACCTCCTTGTAAATATTTGATGGCCAAGCGAAGTGTGGTCCAAGTATGATACTGCCGTGAGTTTGTCCGGACCTCATTGAATCCCGTAATTATTATTTTAATACATTACAAGTACTTGATTTCCTGGCACTTTATCGTATGTAGATTGCTAACTCCCAAGGTGTGTGTGTGTGTGTGTGTGTGTGTGTGTGTGTGTGTGTGTGTGTGTGTGTGTGTGTGTGTGTGTGTGTACGTCTGTGTGTGCGCGCGCGCGCGCGCGTGTTTTAGAGGGGAGAGAGAGCTATACTTAGTTCTCATGAGACGTTTGTAGCCACACAACCCTTTGGAAACCTGTTGCATTCATGTTTGCCTTGCAGTTTTGCAGCCGTTGCATCACATAGCTGAGGAATTGAGGGCAGTTGGCAAACTTTGCCATAACAATACAGTCGCTCGCCTAAATAACTCTATACTATACCCTTCGCAACACTTCCAATAATGTGAAATGCGTCCCCCACCTGGATCATACAAAAATCGTGACTGTAGATATATCTACCAGAGGGGGTGAGTCAGTTCATTTATCGAGTACAGTCAACTCCAGTGATGTAACATACCATAGACGTTAGGTACTAAAATAATTCTACCCCAAAATAAAGAAGCAAAATGCGTTATGAAAACTTACAATTGCACAGTAGCAAACGCACAACTTATTAAAATAGATGGAACATCCGTTAATGTGAAATGTGACGAAAAATTACAAATAAGTTTAATCGCAACACGTGATTCTTAACTATCCCTGCGTTCTTGTATTTTTCATTTTTTGAGAATGTTAAGTATTCGTTATCTTTCAAAATGTACAATTTCAACTGCAGTCAGTTCAAGAAGTATTCGTCGTCATTTTAAAATGATAGTGGCCAAATTAATAGAAAGAAATCAGTTATTTTTAATATGCAGATAGTAAATGGCATACTACGATTTATATGTGCTGATGTTATATATTCTGTGTTTTATTAATTTTTAATATTTCTTTTAAATTATTCCAATTTTTCAGCTTAGAACTTGTGATATTAACAAAATTATTTTAAACATTTAGTAGTTTAACGTTTTTATCTAATATCTGACACTGTTGGCAACATATGCTTTAAACTGACAGAAAAATACAATTGTAAAGTCGTAAAAGCTGCTGATTTTCAAATTTTTAGCTCCTAAATATCTAAATCAACTTCCACAAAATTTTTCAGCATTTTAAGTTGTATAATCGTTCGTAAAGCAGATGATTTTGTACAAATAATCAGACATTATCTAAGTACAATTTAAAGTAATGGGAAAATAAATTCGGAAGACGTGAACATTGGTTCAGCAAAATATTCAATTTCGCAAACATATCCTTAGTTTAGAATATATATCGATGATATTAACATGTATCCTGAATTACACACACACACACACACACACACACACACACACACACACACACACACACACACACACACACACACACACACACACACACACACACACACACACAAGATCTTCTCTGCTAAATGCATGTAAGTTAACTTTGAAAACAATGCACATAACAATTGAAAATTGCTGATATTTAAAAAGTATAAATACCTAAAATTATTTAAAATAGTCAGAACATATACATTTATTATCGTTTGCTACTTGTACCTACATACTAAAATAGAGAATTTTCACTCTGTTCTGTTAGAACTAACCCATCGTAGCGCACCTCGGTAGCGTAAATGGTAGCGTGTCTGCCTCACGTTCAAGAGGTCCCGAGTTCGAATCTCGGTCAGGGTGAGCTACCCGGATATGGTTTATATGGTATTTTCCGGGGTTTTCCCTTATCCTTAAATATGAATGTCGGGTAGCTCTAAGCTCCATGGATCCTGGACATATTTGTGCATCATTTCACCCATATTATTCACCGTTCGATATGACTTAACGTTGGAGGACGTAAAATTACAACAACAAAAAACATCGTAAACTGTCCACACACGAACTCTGTTGCGTTTGCTTGGTCAGGCTTTGTTTCAAAGTATTCCGTCTAGAGGAAATTGTGACTCAAAACGAAAATGCCAGACTAATAAAGAGAGTGAATGGAATAAACATTCTAGATAATCTACTGTTCTACTATATAGTTCAGTAAGAATTGTCATAATCTTTCCCTATATAATGCTGCCAAGAATTGTAGCGCAAAATTGATTTTTCCTTTGAACTAGTGTTCAAAGACTGACCCCATGATAAAGTTCAGATTTAGACTTAGTTTGGACAGCCTTGTGTTAGTTCACTATTGGCCATAAGAGACCTGCGAACTTAAAACATGTCTGTCTAGGAAATTAAAAATTGGTTACTATACCTGTAGTGTTATCCTGGATCATTATTTATTCAAATAATCTGCCACAGAATAAATTGAGTTGGACAAAGGTAGACTCTTTTTTTATTTAATTTACTCCTCCATCGGACGATGAATGAAATGGGTGAGATGATGCTCAAATGAGACCAGGGTCCATAGAGCTTAGAATTACCTGACATTCATCTCTTAGGATGCCCGCCTCGGTAGCGTGGATGGTAGCGTGGATGGTAGCGTATATGCCTCACGTTCAAGAGGTCCAAAGTTCGAAAATCGGTAAGGATGAGTTATCTGGATTAGGTTTCCGCTGTTTCCCTTATCCTAAGAGCTTTTTTTGTTTGTTTTTTGTTGTTGTTGTTGTTGTTGTTGTAATTTACGTCCTTCAACGTTAAGTCATATCGGACGATGAGTGGAATGGATGAAATGCTACTCAAATGAGCCCACGGTCCATAGAGCTTAGAGTTACCCGACATTCGTATTTCAGGATAAGGGAAATAACCTGAAAAAACTTAGTACCTCCCGAACGTAAGGCAACACGCTACTACCTAAGCTACAGAGGCGGGCTAAGATAGTCTTCAATAGCAGTTCTGAAAGTACTGCAATTATCAATGTGTACTTAAACAAAAAGAGCAATAAATGTTTAATGGTTTCATAACATGCACCTTTCTGACAGCAAGAAAGTTTAGCATTGGGATGATTGATATTTTATTATGTTTAATTTATCTTAGTTTTCCTTTATGCATAGAATTCCTCTTGAGCTGGTGACATCTAGGTGGGAATATATGTAGTTTATCGTAAACTATATAATGTTTTAAGAACAAATCTAGAAGTTTATATATATATTGTCGGATTTCTGGGAGATTACTCACTTGTTCCCTGGCAAGTGACGTTCATTTATTTTCTCAGTCTTGTGTTGAAGTACATACCTACGTACTTGAAAGAGTTTACCAAGAGTGTAACATAAATATTTTGAAACATGCTCCCTTCACTCGCCAAAGAGCTTGCAGCTGTTTTATTTTGCATATGCAAGGCTAAAATAACCGCGCAAGAGTGAAAGTTCCAGAACCTAGTGATTGAACACCAAGGAACCCCAATTAGACAGAGGCGCGTGTATTACATGGGAAATTTGAAGGAGACAGATGCTGAATAGAAGCTGATATGTGCTCTACTCTTGTTTTTGTGGCAAGTCTGATTTCGAGGAAAGCAGTCACTTCCCGTGACTGTCGACGACATTTCCGTTCTTGAAAGGCAGGAGATGGTTAACCGCACGGACACACTTGCTTGTTTACTGTTTTGAAGCAGCAAGTGTATTTCCTTCTGTGTTACGTATGCTCGGATATCAGAAACTGCGTGTTTCATTACCGTATGTAGTACCGACATGCTCCAAGTTAACTGTCACCAACATACGTCCATAAATTCCGTTCATAAGCTCATCCAAATAAGCCTCTCTTAGTAGCCATTTACGTTGCAGAGTTTGGCTTTGCTAATTTGCTCTTAACAATGAATTTCTATTTACTCGAACAAACATTTTAAAAGTTTGGCCCAATTAAGGAGATCAGTTCAACTGTCTTTTCTGCAACATGGATTACGATTTTGAGTGAAGTTATTAAAATGTAAGGAATACATGCATAAAAGCGCTAATTAGAGACGAATATGGAATGAACTGCTTATTTTAATTCCTAACCAACGATACTTGTCTTTAGTCTTGATTACCTGATTTTAAAGTTGTTAGTTACTGTTAATTTCACTAAAATACGGTAACTGGTTGCAATAATGTTATAACTAACAGCAAGTTCACTATAACATTTGTTTAACTAAACGTAACAATAAAGGTTGAAAGCAAATTTATAAAAGAGCAAAGGCTGGAGATGGGCAACATAGCTGTTACATTTGAACTCCTTGTGCTGCTCCTCCTTCAGAACGACACTCTCCTCGTTTCCAACTGTATTTTATTTACATTTTGCTTAGAGTTCAGTGCTGGTTGCCTTTACTTGGGACTCGGGGAAGGTGGACACCTTCATAAATCTGCTGTAGAGATCTGCAAAATGATTCCATAACGAAATCCACGCTTGTAATAAAATGTACGAACATTTTTCATGTAATGTTCAATTTTGGATTAACAGCTTCACGCTAAACGTATTTAATGGCTACATTAAACATAGCAGTCACGCTTTAAAGTTTTTTATGTATGTATATATGTAAAAAATATGTATGTATATATGTATGTACATATGCATGTATCCATGTCGTCTGCCTTACCTTTTCATGCAAGAATGACCAAACCAATAATTATGAAATTTCACATATTAGGAAGAGGTGGCGCCAAATAAAACATTAAATTTATCGATTGTTAAATCCGCTGTTTGAAAATGCTGTATAGATATCAAAACGTTGCAAGCATATAATTTTGGTAGGTTTTGTTACTTGCAGAATCTCAAAAAGTTGTATATTTAAGGGTTTATAACAACTTTCCATTAATACTATTCGTATATGCAATTCAATTTCCATGAGAACTGGCAATACCGATCATATTGCAAGTTTAAATTTTGTTAACATCCCGAAAGACAGAGAGGTTGAGAGAAGGAGTTGTGAGTGGGAGATAAAGTATGTAAGACATAGACGAATCTAAGCATTTAATGCAATAACGCGTGCAGAGTTGCAGGTTCTGATGTAACTTTTAGGTGCATTTGAAAAGTAGCGTGTGGAATTATTAGCCCAATATCCTATCATTATTTATAGATTAACATTTGTGGCTTTGTTCGCTTTCATAATACATTTACCGAGGGTTAAAAATACGAATCCACTGAAGTGGATGAGTAAATGAGTGAGTGAGCGGGTGAGTGAGTGAACAAGTGAGAGAGTGAGTGAGCGGGTGAGTGAGTGAACAAGTGAGAGAGTGAGTGAGCGGGTGAGTGAGTGAACGAGTGAGCAAATGTCTGAATGCCCTTAATCTACTGCAGCATTGTTTATGGTATAATAAACCAAGTGGGGAACGTATGAAAAAGAAATTGGTGACTTATTCAGGAATTGCACACAGCTTGGAATTAACTATTTCCTATACCTATTTACAATGTTTTCATTGTTTGTATTGTGGGTTTTAAATTTTATGTATATTTATATGATTTTTTTGCCTCAGAATACACATGATTTTATGCAGTTATTGAAAGAGCTATTTGTTATTCTGTGCTATTTGACAAGTTCATTTTCAGTCAGATAAAAAAATTAAAAAAAAAAAAAATAGCACAGGATGTCGAAATATCGATGTTGCATGTGGCCCTAAATATATATTTCTCTTCCTCTTCCATCATTTCAGCTCATTATGAAGATTGTTACTCAAAAGCCAGTATGGGAGAAGGAAGGTATACGTTTAAGTGTTTCATTTTTTCTAGCCTTCTTCTCCTATTTAATTTAGAGTACTTGCGTAAATTGCCTTTTTAGGCCGTTGGCTTTAACAGTAATTCAACTTTAAAAGATGAAAATTGTAGCACTTAGTAAAATAACATTTTTATAACACTTCATTGTTGACACTCTTATTTCTTGAGATGGAAGTTATGTTTTTACTGTGACTTTGTGGGTTCGTAGAATTAAAAGTCTAGTTTGCAGAAATTCAAAACGTTCTTTATTTCCGTAGAAATACATTGTTCAGTACTTCCAGAAGCAGAATTACGTCACGTACACAATCACAATCTACCAAGGTCGATGACCACAACAAACAGCGTTCTCATTACATCTGTTTATAACATCAAACTGTTTACTACTCACTTTTGGCGAGCCGTCGCTTCCTTAAATATCTCATTCATAATTCGAGACTGTTCTGTAACAATTAAGAAATCGAATTTTCTGTCACTAGACGAAACACGAGCCTTCCAGACGTGAAAACCTATCTGTGCCGGCAAGTCCTTTATCTCCGCGCTACCTTTATTTGTTCCGGCATACTCTTTATCTCCGCGCTGCCCATCAGCTCTTTTGTGTGCATAAATCGCGCTATCGCGATCGGGTTCGCGACACTATTAAGCGGAAGCCGGCCATCGATTAATACAATGGTGGGTTATTTGAATAATTTGTAACTGGATTCGGCTGAACCAGAAGTTTTGTAAGCATCAAAAAAGATAATTTTGGAATTATTAGAAAAATTTCCGAGGAAACAGTACTACATCGGATGCCATAGATTTCTTTAGTGGTGTATTCCAAAACTACTTACTCTGTGCAATGAATTTGTATTATAAAACAATTACACAATCAACAATACGGTTTAATAATAATAATAATAATAATAATAATAATAATAATAATAATAATAATAATAATAATAATAATAATAATAATAATAATAATAATAATAATAATAATAATAATAATAATAATAATAATAATAATAATAATAATAATAATAATAATAATAATAATAATAATAATAATAATAATAATAATAATAATAATAATAATAATAATAATAATAATAATAATAATAATAATAATAATAATAATAATAATAATAATAATAATAATAATAATAATAATAATAATAATAATAATAATAATAATAATAATAATAATAATAATAATAATAATAATAATAATAATAATAATAATAATAATAATAATAATAATAATAATAATAATAATAATAATAATAATAATAATAATAATAATAATAATAATAATAATAATAATAATAATAATTTTAAATAACTACATGTTTATTAATATAAATATTGTTACACTTACATAGATTTATTTTTCTAATACTTTTTATGTATGTTATAAAATCATGGTTGTGTAAGTAATTATGTAAGTTCTGGTGCTCTTTTTTTTTTAATTTACGTCCTCCAACGTTAAGTCATATCGGACGGTGAATGAATTGGGTGAAGTGGTGCTCAAATGAGTCCAGGATCCATGGAGCTTAGAGTTACGTGACATTCGTCTTTAAGGATAAGGGGAAACGCCGGAAAAAAATCCTTATCCAGGTAACTCACCCTGACCGAAATTCGAACTCGGGACCTCTTGAACGTGAGTTCTGGTGCTCTGAAAGTCAAACATCAACAGACTAGAGTTCACAATTGCGCATTTTAACATATAAACTGCTATTTCCACAGAAATGTCAAGTGGATAATTTGTAATATAATACTCTGGGCTGCCCAGAATGTATGAAAGCTTATCTTAAAAGTAATTTTATTTTGTTTATAGAATTGCTATACCCGATATTTAGCCTCAATCCGCTGAAGTAAAAAGAAAACTTTACTTTTGGTCATAAATAACATTTTCTGATTACAAAAAGGAAAATGTATAATTCCAAAACAAGAAGTCGTTTTCAAGGAAATAAGTTTGGTTGCTGCGGTAACGTACAATATACACTGGGATGGAAAGTAAACTAACAACCCAATTTTCCGTGTATCTTCTTAATTCAAGTCTCCGATTTCAAATTCTTCTTGAAATGCTAATTCCTTTATAATTGCCAACCAACTATTTTCAAACAACCCGCTTTGGGCCACGGTGTCAACCATAATAAAACGTGGCCTATCAATCATATTAAGCCACCGTACTCTTAGCTGTCGATTTGGCACCATTGCGTTAGGTTTTTTTTTTTTTTAATTTACGTCCTCCAACGTTAAGTCATATCGGACGGTGAATGAATTGCGTGAAATGATACTCAAATGAGTCCAGGGTCCATGGAGCTTACAGTTACCCGACATTCGTCTCGAAGGATAAGGGAAAACCCCGGAAAAACCTTATCCAGGTAACTCACCCTGACCAAGATTCGAACTTGGGACCTCTTGAACGTGAGGCAGACACGCTACCATCTACACTACCGAGGCGGGCTACCATTGCGTTAGATGTATACGTTCATTAAAAACGTTTTTCTTAATAATAATTAATTAAAACTAATAAAATGCACGATCGTGCAAAAACGTGCAACATGCATAGCAGAATCTCGGAAGTAAGCTATTGATGGTTCTATAATAATATACTTCCCACATTACTGTGCATTTCTGTGGAAGCAGTAGTGGATGTCCATGTAAAAACTGGGACAGGTTCTGGAGCGGCTCCAGCTGACTTGGGTTACAGGCCCCTTGTGTCTGGAACCTTGGAACCGTGGCCCAGTGAACTTGTTACTGTCTTGGTGGGGGATAGCTGACAGAGTTCACCTTGTTTTGACTAAGTCTTCGCTTCGTGACTCACTACCGCTAATTCCAGCACTTCAGGCGAAGTAAATGCGTCATCCCTCTATTTGCTTCCAAACAAATATAATGCTTTAGTGTTGTTCCAACAATCTTCTTCTTGCGAAACGTTAGAATATTATCATAAACATTCTTGACATTCACACCTACATAAGAAATCTTCTTGACACAAAATTAAGGTATATCTGATATTGGAGTAATGAATTGACATAACGTTTGAGCTGGTTTTGTTACACTGGGACATAGGGGTTTCCTTTTAATCCATAAATATTGCAAAATTATAGTCTTGGGAGTATTAACAAAGAAACCTATACTTAAACCTTGATTTCTGACTATTATAACCAGAAACATAATTTAGAGACATTTTATTATTATTATTATTATTATTATTATTATTATTATTATTATTATTATTATTATTATTATTATTATTATTATTATTATTATTATTATTATTATTATTATTATTATTATTATTATTATTATTATTATTATTATTATTATTATTATTATTATTATTATTATTATTATTATTATTATTATTATTATTATTATTATTATTATTATTATTATTATTATTATTATTATTATTATTATTATTATTATTATTATTATTATTATTATTATTATTATTATTATTATTATTATTATTATTATTATTATTATTATTATTATTATTATTATTATTATTATTATTATTATTATTATTATTATTATTATTATTATTATTATTATTATTATTATTATTATTATTATTATTATTATTATTATTATTATTATTATTATTATTATTATTATTATTATTATTATTATTATTATTATTATTATTAAACAGGAACCGTAAGATCAGAAAAAGGGTTGTAAAATGAATTATCACATCAAACACCATAAATGGATACTTATTATAATTTCATTTATCACAAAAATGTCTTAATAATCTTAAGCTCAAAAAATTCATCCATAGATTACAAAGTGTTCTCTGTGGTCTAGGGGTAATATACTAACCTCTGGTGCCCGAAGTTGTAGGTTCCAACTCGGCGAAGGGCGATGGATTTTTCGGATGCAAGAATCTTTAACATCCTTCGGAAGGGAAGTAAAGGCGGTGACATCGTGTCTTAGTTTTACGGGAGATAAACGTAATCCTGATAAAGAGGCCTCTGAGCAAAACTTAGTGGTCTTTCACGCTCATTATAGAATGGAACACTGAGAACCATAGCAGTTAAAGGGCGCCGATAAATAAAACAGATTAATTTAATCAGTTACAAGAAAGGAAAGTTTATAGGAATAGTAAGAAAGAAAATTATGCTAAGCAAAGTGCAGGTGTGTAGACAACGTACAGAACGCTTCTGTCCTGCAATATAATATTCATTTCCACATATTAAGTTTGTGATTTTTTTTAATTGAATTGTTTAATCAGTGTTGAAAAACAAATCAGTGGGAGCCGAGCCAGGGAACGAGCTCTCCAACTCTCCGTGCCGATTTGAGTGGCCGTGACTAGATGTTCACACATGCATTAAACCTGTTTAAGCAATTCCAGCTTAGTGTATGCTTAGTGTGCAGCAACAGTTATCCAATAACTTCAGAGTGTTTAATTTTATTAAATATATTCGTTATTACAACATAAGCTCAATTGTTATATTTGTTAAATTAAGCAGTTCTTTAAAGATGTAAATTGTGACATTTGTAAAAGTGCAAGTGTTGTAAATATACATTAAAATCCTTCAAATAGTCCAAGAAAATCAATGTCACAGAGAAATGTTTCAAACGTAGACAGAGTTTGCAATCTGCCGCCACTGTTTGGAGTTTTCTGAAGTTTAATGAAATTTACATTTTAAGTTGAATTGTGAAGAACCAAATAAATAACATATACCAATTTTACGTTTTACCAAGAAAAACATCACAGAGATTTAAATAAAAATATTTCGTATGAGCACTATCGTCCTTTTCTTTAGGTTTCAGCGGACTCGATGTCTGTTTGGTGACATCTAGGCGTCTCTGAAATTTTTGCGTGGAATTGAATTCTTCTCGACATATCATAGTTACACTGTCCACCAACGCAAAGTAAATTCCTGAAAGGAATGCGGCCCCTTACACAGTGGGACAAGGACAGTGAATGTGTGTGACAGGGAACGCTTGCTACACAAGGAGCAGAATCGTTAAAACATGTGCTCTATTCACTCTGTACACTAAAACCGAGAAGATTCATTTACCAAAGTAGAAGCCGTCGGAATATTTTGAATGGTCTGTAACTGAATTGTCATGGGGTGTCATAAACTACCGAGGGAGGGTAGGGGCTCTCACATTCGAGATACACCGTTTGTGGCGACTTACTATCGTAAGTACTTGAGTCCCAGGCTTCATCATTTCACTCACGTTGACTCTATCCATCAAAAACCTTAGCCTATAAACGGCTATTGTGGAGAAATGATTAATTTCCATCTAATAACTAAAATAATAAGAGTTAAATGATGAAGCATGGGACTCAAGTACTTACGATAGTAAGTCGCCACAAACGGTGTATCTCGGATGCGAGAGCCCCTAGTGGTTTACCGGGGAAATATACGAGTCAACTGGAGAATTTAATGTCATGACGGCACGTTGGCCATGGTAGCTCAATGGGCTAGAGCGACTGGACGGAAACCAGGAGATCCGTGGTTCAAATCCCGGCCATGGCATTGAATTTTTCATGTTGACTATCCATCAGAAACGTATCAGTCACAAGAAGGCGTGATCAAGAAAGAACATAGGAATTTGGAGTGGAAAAAAGTTGAACGATTCTAAAACGTGTAGAAGAGGAGGGTTAACACTTCTTAAGTAGGTAATAGCTTTGCCCAAATATTTTTGGCATATTTAATCAAATATCGTTTTATATGCCAGTTGAATTAAACTGGGATTTTCTGCTCCTCAAGGCTTCTTATTTAAAATAATCTTACCAAAGAGCGTTGGAAATCCCAGTTCTATACATTCATTGACGGCACATCAAAGAACTTCCGCTTGGAGTTGAAAAGAAAGATTGCCATAGAAGTTCAGAAAAGTATTTATAGGGCCATGTTTTCTATTTATTGGTTTGAAACAGCCTGTCGATGTATTAATCCCTTTATGGACAGCTTGACAAGACGCGTGTTGTTGCTGGCAATGCTCCATTGGTGGGATGCGACTCAGCATGAAGCTGTTACACGCGCATATTTCAAGGTGTCCTCTTCCAGGACACACGTGGAACATGTATTGGACAACTTTTGGACTTCGATCATAATGCTGCACATTATCAAGGACATTCAGCAACTATGCACAATTTCAAGGGCCATGTGAATTACGTAAACGTGATTTTGATTTCCATACAGAAATGATATTTTGATTTGTTTATTTTTTTTAAGTTAACTTCCCTAACAGATATTTGTTTGAATATAGTGTTTCATGAACTAAAAGCATGATCTCAAATCAAGTGGTTTCTTGATTTGGCGTTATCAAATTGAAAGAAAGCATTAGGTTTGACAAGAATATTCCTAATGGCAAGCAATTATAAAATCAACTAATAGTACCTCTCGATACTTTTAGGAAGCAACTATTTAAGACTACGGCTCAGAAAATCACAAAACCTGACTTTAATTTGCACAGCATTTTAAACTGCATCACATTTAATTCAAATGGTAATTTGCGTCATTATGCATTAGCTATGGCCGATAGATATATTGTATTTCATCCAACAATTCGGTTTTAAGAATTAAAACGTATATGTTTTGAGATAAAAAAGTGCATGTGAGAAAAAGAGAGGAAGAATGTAGAATGTAGTTATAAACTAAAAAGTTCAAATAATACCAAACATTTTAAGTTCAGCACCTTTAAGTATGCGACAGCAGCATTTTTACAAAATTCTCGTCATTCCAAGCTGCAGTTTACAAGGAAAGAGCTTCATTACTTTTATTTCCTCAAAGGAGTCCGTAACTATTTCATTAACATAGCTTTTTTTTTTTTTTTTTTTTTTTTTTTTTTTTTTGTAATTTACGTCCTCCAGTGTTAACAAGGCTAACATAGCATGTGTTTCACATACTGAAAAAAATAAGACACCTTGAATTTCCTATGAATGTGATGAAGACTCCTTCATTTTGATTGAAGTTTCAATTTTTTAGAATTGACAGGCCAAGCGAGACAAATAGTTCATTAAAACCTACAATTTGTGTTAAACACATACATATAAATACATATGTATTTTTTCTATGGTGTCAGCTCTTTTTCAAGTATTCCATGCTGTATGACAGGATATTCCAAATATAACTTCATACTACAGCACTACTGATTAGCACCCTCTAATGAGTTTAGCCTTAAGAGTTCTAAATATGGGAACCAAGTGTTGCTGATTAAGCTTACGTTGGTAAGCAAAGCACTCAAAATTGGAATCGTGTTTTTATCTGGCCCACTGCTTAATCTGAACATCATAGACTCGTGTTTTCTACAAGTGTACTGAAATTGAATTTCAATGTTAATGTAGAGAAGTTGCTGTAATATTGCTTTTCAAAATTGCGAGGTGAGCCGATGGCTGCATTACTTTCTAAACAGCAAGGGAATTGCAGACAAATTTCATTCTCACACCATCTATGCCTGAACGCCTGAAAATTAGATGACGTTTTGCACAAGCTAGGTATTTCTTTTTATAAAAGGGAGTATATTTCGTTAAATGGATAAATTAATAGCCCGCCTCGGTAGCGTGGTGGTAGCATGTCTGCCTCACGTTCAAGAGGTCCCGAGTTCGAATCTCTGCCAGGGTGAGTTACCTGGATAAGTTTTTTCCGGGGTTTTCCGTTATCCTGAAAGACGGATGTCGGGTAACTCTAAGCTCTATGGACCCCGGGCTCATTTGAATATCATTTCACCCATTCCATTCATCGTCAGATATGCCTTAACGTTGGAGGACGTAAACTACAAAAAAAGTAATATTTTACCACAATTTTAATAAATATTTGTTGCTGCTGTAAACACTTCCTCACCTTATCAAATGATTAAAACTTTGAAATTCTTTTGAACTCCTGCAAGAAAGTGCAATATTATACAGCTGCATGATGTCTCCCACCGTCTTACTATACAGACGTAAAACGTATATTGGTTAAAATCTAAAGCTCTACCTTAGTAGAGGCCAAGGGGAAGCTAAAATGGATATGAAGGAATGTTAAGTTTAAAATTCTGTAAACATATTTATGTTTGTTATGTCTTCATCCGCTTGTCCCGCCCTTTTTTCCGACCGGATTTTAATGTCGCTTGGCTCTTAGAAGTTAAACAGCTGTGCACTAAAGCACAGATTATTTAGTATATAATTTTAATTTTGATATATTTTTTTAAATGTAATATACGTTTTTAAATTTAAATTTTAATAATTTTTAATTTTGTTTTACAGCAAACAGGAAAGAAGTGCCAACGCATTATTTACAGCTAGGCTAATGGCGTCACTTCCTTACTTGTCGGAATCCAAAGCAGTTAATCCAGCCCTACAAACTTTTTATGTTATTTTCTAGGAAAAGAATAACAATAAAGCTTATGCAACAGATTTCTCCAAGCGGTGATGATACAACGGAGTTATAAACACATCGTGCAAAGACGGTTTTATGAGGATACTATCCAAACATTTCCTTGTTGCATATCAAAGGATTCTGTGAAGAATTAAAACACTTATCACAAAATAGCCTTGCCTTTATTCAAGAAGGTTCCAGAAATAAACATGGAGTGGAAAGATAAACAAGGGCGTCTCTATACACAGTAATGTACTATATGCTTATTGGGTGTCAAGACTGAGAGAACATGAACATTTTACAGTAACCTGCTATTTATTAATTGCAATTTCATTTAGTACATTGTGTTCATTTACTGTGTTCTTGTAGTAACTTTTCAACTGCCCCAAACAAATTCATTTTAACCTTACGTAAATATTCAGCTAACCTTTTGAGTTTTTCTTTGTTATTAACGTATTTACTACGTTTATGCGGTGAAATGAAATTATTTCAATTTTGTTTTCCCTGTCGAGCAGTGTCAGTGTTTATTTGTGATACTAGAAGGTGCGGCTCAATTTGAATTTCACTCTTGATTTTGCCCTCCTCGGTAGCGTGTCTGCCTTACGTTCAAGAGGTCCCGAGTTCGAATCTCCGTTAGGGTGAGCTACCTGGATAAGGTTTTTCCGGGGTTTTCCCTTATCCTGATAGACGAGTGTCGGGTAACTCTAAGCTCCAGGGACTCCAGACTCATTTGAGCATCATTTCACCCATTTCATTTATCGTCCGTTATGACTTGGCGTTGGAGGACGTAAATTGCACAAAAAAATTGAATTTCACTCTTGATTTAACCGTTTTACTTATGAATATCTTGAACAATTAAAGCAAGCCGCTATTTAGTTTAATTTAATAAACAATACACAGCGTGACTTTTAAGAACTACTGAATATTTACGTCGACAAATGAGTTGCATTTGTTTCTTAGTGACTACACGGTCTGAATGAGATTTTAAGTACGCTCAGCATTTACATGCCAATATTCGAATCCCAAACTGATCCATCCTCATTTCTAGCAAAATTGGGTTTGGATGCTTTTCGAATTGAACCCTCTTTCCTTATTCTTCTCTCCCCTCTTCTATCTCTCTCTCTCTCTCTCTCTCTCTCTCTCTCTCTCTCTCTCTCTCTCTCTTAAATTGTGTTTAACGTTGCCTTCTTACTTTTTACGGCATGACAGATGGTGACATTAGTAATACATAAAATTGATAATAATTGGGAAATGAACTTTGCGAAGGAAACGTTTCAGCCTAAGTTTAGGGCACCTCCCTGGTGTTTGGCCAGTTATGAGGACCGAGGCAAATCTGAAAAAAGCACCTCAGTGAGAGAGAACGGTATTGGCAGGATTTGAACTACAGAACTTCCTTCGGAATCCGTGCCTAAACGACCACGGTTACCGCTCACTGATATATCGCACTGGTGGACTTCTTTAGATTTCACTACCCCCATGTAAACGACTTAGTATGTAATTTTACATGTATCCTGCAATCAAAACTGCCTCTCAGTTGTTTGTATCTTTACATATTTACTAAGTATGTAAATGACAAAATAACAGAACTTTTGCATTCCTGTACGTTTCCTTGTTTAATGTATTTTTCTTGAAGTATTCTTTGTTTATTTTTCAGTGGTAGGTTAGTGGCGTGTGCCAAGATATCCTTTCGTTTACCTGAACTTTAAAATGGCTTATTATATTTAATCCAGCTTCGATATTGTAGGCATAAAAAGCAAGTTGTAGACTTTTATAATAGGTAATTAAATCAGACCCCTTTTTAGTTATGTAATGCCACAGTTTTATGCTGTAGTATGACTATTGCCTACTAGCCTAACATGTTGATTGTGATTTGCTAAATAGTATATGGTTAAGATTTACTTGAAATATTTCCACAGTTGCTGTCTTTTCTCTGATAAACCAGTTTTAAAGAACCAAGGGAATCACTGAATGATAGACATAGGCTTACATTT
The DNA here is from genome assembly GCA_030765055.1 of Mantis religiosa. Taxonomy (NCBI): domain Eukaryota; kingdom Metazoa; phylum Arthropoda; class Insecta; order Mantodea; family Mantidae; genus Mantis; species Mantis religiosa. The sequence goes on along the minus strand of JAUKNK010000723.1, from coordinate 861 downwards.
ACTACATTTCCCCTGCTCCCTTCTGGAAATGTTCTCCATGCAACTAGACATTTTGTTGATCAATCTTTCGACAGTTGAAGAGGATTCTATATTGTTTTGTTTTTTTATGTTTAAAACATGAAGTTAAGTTTGAAATTAAATTAAGAAAGACATCTTCCTTCTACATTTCCTTGTTAACTAACCCAATTAATCAATAAACTTAAATAACTTTAAAAAGTAGTTGTCATTATCACAAGGAAGAATATATTGAATTATTAGGTATTTGTTTCACTATTTGATCAAATATGATTTTCCCAACGTGGAATGAGGTACCATCGAGCCGGGTAACGTCTGCGAACAACCTGACCGAAGATTTCTCTGCGATTTCCCTCGGTCGTTTCGCGGATGCTGGACTGGATAATTTGATCCGCGAAATTTTCTATCATCCCTTTCATCACTACAATTCACTTCTTTTCTTGACCGCCATACCAGGTAAGTGGCTGATCATTTCCAATCTGGGTATAGGTACTATAATCCAAAGTTTTCTTGCTCCTCTACATGGTACTGTCCAAAGGTATCGGTTTGTAAGTCTTTTTAGTTGTTGTAATTTACGTCCTCCAACGTTATGGCATAACGGACGATGAATGAAATGGGTGAAATGATGCTCAAATGTGTCCGGGGTCCATGGAGCTTAGAGTTACCCGATATCCGTCTATCAGGATAAGGGAAAACCCCGGAAAAACCTTATCCAGGTAACTCACCCTAACCGAGACTCAAACCCGGGACCTCATGAACGTGAGGCAGACATACTACATCTACACTACCGAGGCGGGCTAATTCTTTGGTATGCACATAAGTCACGCAAAGAGGAAAGTAACCCCT
>JAUKNK010000722.1:0-34367 GCA_030765055.1 Mantis religiosa | reverse complement strand
GAATAAAGAACATAAAATATAACGTAAAGTAGCTACCTACGAGGTGAAATCTAAATTTTTCCACTAACACTGTGCCAGTAAGCTTCTTACCATAATACCTGAAACATTTGGGTTCCCTAAGAAGAGATATACCTTCTTGGCTACAAAATCACATCCCATCCAACGAAAAAATCCCATAAACAAAATTATAATATTTAATTCACGCCAGAATATAAGCATGTAATCTTTACGCTTTCTCTGTAACTTCTGCATATGAAACTCATAGAATGGAGAGGGCAGATGTAAAACATTGGATTTTTGACAAACAGCTAATATGAAGTACTTACTAATACATGGTGCTGATAAAAGTAGCATTTTCAAAATTCCATCACTGGCTAGATTTGCTTTAACTATTGGATGCAGCAGAGAAACATAACCTCACAATGCATTTAGGTTACCTGACTAATTATCCTTCCATATAAAATATTCCATCACCAGTTATACTTACTTGCACATTTGGATGCAGATTAGTAACATAACCTCAGTTTGCATTTGGGTTACCTGACTGATTAATTATCACTTCCCTTGAAGCTTGAGAAATGCCAATTCGTAATAAACAATAAACCAACATGCTAAGAATACAGGGCAGGGACACCTAACGTACAGATATGGGAACAGTTACCAACTTCTTACTATGCATGGTGCCAATAACATTGCAATTCACATATTCCATCATCACCAGTCACTTTTACTTGCATATTTGGATGCAGATTAGTAACATAACCTCAGTTTGCATTTGGGTTACCTGACTGATTAATTATCACTTACCTTGAAGCTTGAGAAATGCCAATTTGTAATAAGCAATAAACCAACATGCTAAGAATGCAGGGCGGGACACCAAACGTAGAAATACGAGCAACTTCTTATTATGCATGGTGCCAATAACATTGCATTTCACATATTCCATCATCACCAGTCACCTTTACTTGCATATTTGGATGCAGATGAGTAACATAACCTCAGTTTGCATTTGGCTTACCTGACCAGCTAATTATCACTTAGCTTTAAGCGTGAGAAATGGCAACTCGTTATAAACAATAAAACATTATAAGAATATGGGGCGAGGACACCAAACGTAGAAGTACGAGCAACGGTTACCAACTTCTTACTATGCATGATGCCAATAACATTGCATTTCACATATTCCATCATCACCAGTCACCTTTACTTGCATATTTGGATGCAGATTAGTAACATAACCTCAGTTTGCATTTGGGTGACCTGGCTCACTAATTATCACTTAGCTTTAAGCGTGAGAAATGGCAACTCGTAATAAAGAATAAACCAACATGCTAAGAACTCAGGACGAGGACACCAAGCGTAGATTTGAGGAACATGTACCAACTTCTTACTATGCATGGTGCCAATAACATTGCAATTCACATATTCCATCATCACCAGATTTGGGTTACCTGACCGACTAATTATCACTTACCTTGAATCCTGAGAAAGGGCTACTCGTAATAAACAATAAAACATGCTAAGAATGCAGGGCAGGACACCAAACGTAGAAATACGAGCAACTTCTTATTATGCATGGTGCCAATAACATTGAATTTCACATATTCCATCATCACCAGTCACCTTTACTTGCATATTTGGATGCAGATGAGTAACATAACCTCAGTTTGCATTTGGCTTACCTGACCAGCTAATTATCACTTAGCTTTAAGCGTGAGAAATGGCAACTCGTTATAAACAATAAAACATTATAAGAATATGGGGCGAGGACGCCAAACGTAGAAGTACGAGCAACGGTTACCAACTTCTTACCGACTAATTATCACTTACCTTGAATCCTGAGAAAGGGCAACTCGTAATAAACAAAACATGCTAAGAACGCAGGGCAGGACACCAAACGTAGAAATACGAGCAACTTCTTATTATGCATGGTGCCAATAACATTGAATTACACATATTCCATCATCACCAGTCACTTTTACTTGCATATTTGGATGCAGATGAGTAACATAACCTCAGTTTGCATTTGGGTGACCTGGCTCACTAATTATCACTTACCTTGAAGCTTGAGAAATGGCAACTCGTAATAAACAATAAAACATGCTAAGAACTCAGGGCGAGGACACCAAACGTAGATATGAGGAACATGTACCAACTTCTTACTCACTATGCATGGTGCCAATAACATTGCAATTCACATATTCCATCATCACCAGATTTGGGTTACCTGACCGACTAATTATCACTTAGCTTGAAGCCTGAGAAATGGCAACTTGTAATAAACCATAAAACATGCTAAGAATTCAGGGCGAGGACACCAAATGTAGAAATACGAGGAACGGTTACCAACTTCTTTCTGATCATGGTGCCAATAACACTGCAATTCACATATTCCGTCATCACCAGTCACTCTTACTTGCATATTTGGATGCAGATTAGTAACATAACCTCAGTTTGCATTTGGGTTACCTGACCGACTATTCTTGAAGTCTGAGAAATGGCAACTCGTAATAATAAAACATGCTAAGAACTCAGGGCGAGGACACCAAACGTAGATATATGAGGAACATTTACCAACTTCTTACTATGCATGGTGCCAATAACATTGCAATTCACATATTCCATCATCACCAGTCACTTTTACTTGCATATTTGGATGCAGATTAGTAACATAACCTCAGTTTGCATTTGGGTTACCTGACTGATTAATTATCACTTACCTTGAAGCTTGAGAAATGCCAATTTGTAATAAGCAATAAACCAACATGCTAAGAATGCAGGGCGGGACACCAAACGTAGAAATACGAGCAGCTTCTTACTGTGCATGGTGCCAATAACAATTGCATTTCACATATTCCGTCATCACCAGTCACTTTTATGTGCATATTTGGATGTAGATGAGTAACATAACCTCAGTTTGCATTTGGGTTATCAGACCGACTAATTATCACTTAGCTTGAAGCCTGAGAAATGGCAACTCGTAATAAACAATAAAACAACACGCTAAGAATTCAGGGCGAGGACACCAAACGTAGAAAAACGAGGAACGGTTACCAACTTCTTACGGATCATGGTGCCAATAACACTGCAATTCACATATTCCATCATCACCAGTCACTTTAACTTGCATATTTGGATGCAGATGAGTAACATAACCTCAGTGTGCATTTGGTTACTGTACCAACTATCACTTGCCTTGAAGTCTGAGAAATGGCAACTCGTAATAAACAATAAAACACGCCAAGAATCCAGTGCGAGGACACACACGTAATAATACGAGGAACACTTTCCAACTTCTTACTCACTATGCAAGGTGCCAATAACGTGTCTGAAATATTCCATCATTCACCAGTCACTTTTACTTGCATTAATGGATGCAGATGAGTAACATAACCTCAGTTTGCATTTGGATTACCTGACTGGCTAATTATCACTTATCTTTAAGCCTGAGAAAGGGCAAATCGTAATAAACAATAAAACATGCTAAGAACGCAGGGCAGGACACCAAACATAGAAATATGAGCAACTTCTTATTATGCATGGTGCCAATAACATTGAATTTCACATATTCCATCATCACCAGTCACCTTTACTTGCATATTTGGATGCAGATGAGTAACATAACCTCAGTTTGCATTTGGGTGACCTGGCTCACTAATTATCACTTACCTTGAAGCTTGAGAAATGGCTACTCGTAATAAACAATAAAACATGCTAAGAACTCAGGGCGAGGACACCAAACGTAGATATATGAGGAACATTTACCAACCTCTTACTATGCATGGTGCCAATAACATTGCAATTCACATATTCCATTATCATCAGTCACTTTTACTTGCATATTTGTATGCAGATTAGTAACATAACCTCAGTTTGCATTTGGGTTTCCTGACTGATTAATTATCACTTACCTTGAAGCTTGAGAAATGCCAATTTGTAATAAGCAACAAACCAACATGCTAGGAATGCAGGGCAGGACACCAAACGTAGAAATACGAGCAACTTCTTACTATGCATGTTGCCAATAACATTGCATTTCACATATTCCATCATCACCAGATTTGGGTTACCTGACCGGCTAATTATCACTTAGCTTGAAGCCTGAGAAATGGCAACTCGTAATAAACAACATGCTAAGAATTGAGGGCGAGGACACCAAACGTAGAAATACAAGCAACTTCTTACTATGCATGTTGCCAATAACGTTGCATTTCACATATTCCGTCATCACCAGTCACTTGTATGTGCATATTTGGATGCAGATGAGTAACATAACCTCAGTTTGCATTTGGGTTACCTGACTGGCTAAATATCACTTAGCTTTAAGCGTGAGAAATGGCAACTCGTAATAAACAAAGCATTATAAGAATTCAGGGCGAGGACACCATACGTAGAAGTACGAGCAACGATTACCAACTTCTTTCTATGCATGATGCCAATAACATTGCATTTCACATATTCCATCATCACCAGTCACCTTTACTTGCATATTTGGATGCAGATGAGTAACATAACCTCACTTACCTCTAAGCTTGAGAAATGGCAACTCGTAACAAACAATTAAACATGCTAAGAACTCAGGGCGAGGACACCAAACGTAGATATATAAGGAACATTTACCAACCTCTTACTATGCATGGTGCCAATAACATTGCAATTCACATATTCCATCACCACCAGTCACTTTTACTTGCAATTTTGGATGCAGATGAGTAACATAACCTCAGTTTGCATTTGGCTTACCTGACCGGCTAATTATCACTTAGCTTTAAGCGTGAGAAATGGCAACTCGTAATAGACAATAAAACATGATAAGAATAAGGAGCGAGGACACCAAACGTAGAAGTACGAGCAACGGTTACCAACTTCTTTCTATGCATGATGCCAATAACATTGCATTTCACATATTCCATCATCACCAGTCACCTTTACTTGCATATTTGGATGCAGATGAGTAACATAACCTCAGTTTGCATTTGGGTGACCTGGCTCACTAATTATCACTTACCTTGAAGCTTGAGAAATGGCAACTCGTAACAAACAATTAAACATGCTAAGAACTCAGGGCGAGGACACCAAACGTAGATATATGAGGAACATTTACCAACCTCTTACTATGCATAGTGCCAATAACATTGCAATTCACATATTCCATCACCACCAGTCACTTTTACTTGCAATTTTGGATGCAGATGAGTAACATAACCTCAGTTTGCATTTGGCTTACCTGACCGGCTAATTATCACTTAGCTTTAAGCGTGAGAAATGGCAACTCGTTATAGACAATAAAACATTATAAGAATAAGGGGCGAGGACACCAAACGTAGAAGTACGAGCAACGGTTACCAACTTCTTACTATGCATGATGCCAATAACATTGCATTTCACATATTCCATCATCACCAGTCACCTTTACTTGCATATTTGGATGCAGATGAGTAACATAACCTCAGTTTGCATTTGGGTGACCTGGCTCACTAATTATCACTTACCTTGAAGCTTGAGAAATGGCAACTCGTAATAAACAATTAAACATGCTAAGAACTCAGGGCGAGGACACCAAACGTAGATATATGAGGAACATTTACCAACCTCTTACTATGCATGGTGCCAATAACATTGCAATTCACATATTCCATTATCATCAGTCACTTTTACTTGCATATTTGTATGCAGATTAGTAACATAACCTCAGTTTGCATTTGGGTTTCCTGACTGATTAATTATCACTTACCTTGAAGCTTGAGAAATGCCAATTTGTAATAAGCAACAAACCAACATGCTAGGAATGCAGGGCAGGACACCAAACGTAGAAATACGAGCAACTTCTTACTATGCATGTTGCCAATAACATTGCATTTCACATATTCCATCATCACCAGATTTGGGTTACCTGACCGACTAATTATCACTTAGCTTGAAGCCTGAGAAATGGCAACTCGTAATAAACAATAAAACATGCTAAGAATTGAGGGCGAGGACACCAAACGTAGAAATACAAGCAACTTCTTACTATGCATGTTGCCAATAACGTTGCATTTCACATATTCCGTCATCACCAGTCACTTGTATGTGCATATTTGGATGCAGATGAGTAACATAACCTCAGTTTGCATTTGGGTTACCTGACTGGCTAATTATCACTTAGCTTTAAGCGTGAGAAATGGCAACTCGTAATAAACAAAGCATTATAAGAATTCAGGGCGAGGACACCATACGTAGAAGTACGAGCAACGATTACCAACTTCTTTCTATGCATGATGCCAATAACATTGCATTTCACATATTCCATCATCACCAGTCACCTTTACTTGCATATTTGGATGCAGATGAGTAACATAACCTCACTTACCTCTAAGCTTGAGAAATGGCAACTCGTAACAAACAATTAAACATGCTAAGAACTCAGGGCGAGGACACCAAACGTAGATATATAAGGAACATTTACCAACCTCTTACTATGCATGGTGCCAATAACATTGCAATTCACATATTCCATCACCACCAGTCACTTTTACTTGCAATTTTGGATGCAGATGAGTAACATAACCTCAGTTTGCATTTGGCTTACCTGACCGGCTAATTATCACTTAGCTTTAAGCGTGAGAAATGGCAACTCGTAATAGACAATAAAACATGATAAGAATAAGGAGCGAGGACACCAAACGTAGAAGTACGAGCAACGGTTACCAACTTCTTTCTATGCATGATGCCAATAACATTGCATTTCACATATTCCATAATCACCAGTCACCTTTACTTGCATATTTGGATGCAGATGAGTAACATAACCTCAGTTTGCATTTGGGTGACCTGGCTCACTAATTATCACTTACCTTGAAGCTTGAGAAATGGCAACTCGTAATAAACAATTAAACATGCTAAGAACTCAGGGCGAGGACACCAAACGTAGATATATGAGGAACATTTACCAACCTCTTACTATGCATGGTGCCAATAACATTGCAATTCACATATTCCATTATCATCAGTCACTTTTACTTGCATATTTGTATGCAGATTAGTAACATAACCTCAGTTTGCATTTGGGTTTCCTGACTGATTAATTATCACTTACCTTGAAGCTTGAGAAATGCCAATTTGTAATAAGCAACAAACCAACATGCTAGGAATGCAGGGCAGGACACCAAACGTAGAAATACGAGCAACTTCTTACTATGCATGTTGCCAATAACATTGCATTTCACATATTCCATCATCACCAGATTTGGGTTACCTGACCGACTAATTATCACTTAGCTTGAAGCCTGAGAAATGGCAACTCGTTATAGAAAATAAAACATCATAAGAATAAGGGGCGAGGACACCAAACGTAGAAGTACGAGCAACGGTTACCAACTTCTTACTATGCATGATGCCAATAACATTGCATTTCACATATTCCATCATCACCAGTCACCTTTACTTGCATATTTGGATGCAGATGAGTAACATAACCTCAGTTTGCATTTGGGTGACCTGGCTCACTAATTATCACTTACCTTGAAGCTTGAGAAATGGCAACTCGTAATAAACAATTAAACATGCTAAGAACTCAGGGCGAGGACACCAAACGTAGATATATGAGGAACATTTACCAACCTCTTACTATGCATGGTGCCAATAACATTGCAATTCACATATTCCATCACCACCAGTCACTTTTACTTGCAATTTTGGATGCAGATGAGTAACATAACCTCAGTTTGCATTTGGCTTACCTTACCGGCTAATTATCACTTAGCTTTAAGCGTGAGAAATGGCAACTCGTAATAGACAATAAAACATTATAAGAATAAGGGGCGAGGACACCAAACGTAGAAGTACGAGCAACGGTTACCAACTTCTTACTATGCATGATGCCAATAACATTGCATTTCACATATTCCATCATCACCAGTCACCTTTACTTGCATATTTGGATGCAGATGAGTAACATAACCTCAGTTTGCATTTGGGTGACCTGGCTCACTAATTATCACTTACCTTGAAGCTTGAGAAATGGCAACTCGTAATAAACAATTAAACATGCTAAGAACTCAGGGCGAGGACACCAAACGTAGATATATGAGGAACATTTACCAACCTCTTACTATGCATGGTGCCAATAACATTGCAATTCACATATTCCATCACCACCAGTCACTTTTACTTGCAATTTTGGATGCAGATGAGTAACATAACCTCAGTTTGCATTTGGCTTACCTTACCGGCTAATTATCACTTAGCTTTAAGCGTGAGAAATGGCAACTCGTATTAGACAATAAAACATTATAAGAATAAGGGGCGAGGACACCAAACGTAGAAGTACGAGCAACGGTTACCAACTTCTTACTATGCATGATGCCAATAACATTGCATTTCACATATTCCATCATCACCAGTCACCTTTACTTGCATATTTGGATGCAGATGAGTAACATAACCTCAGTTTGCATTTGGGTGACCTGGCTCACTAATTATCACTTACCTTGAAGCTTGAGAAATGGCAACTCGTAATAAACAATTAAACATGCTAAGAACTCAGGGCGAGGACACCAAACGTAGATATATGAGGAACATTTACCAACCTCTTACTATGCATGGTGCCAATAACATTGCATTTCACATATTCCATCATCACCAGTCACCTTTACTTGTATTATTGGATGCAGTTGAGAAACATAACCTCAGTCTGCATTTGGGATACCTGACTGATCAATTATCACGTACCTGGAAGTTAAAGAAATGCTAATTTGTAATAAAGAATAAACAAACATGCCAAGAACTCAGGGCGAGGACACCAAATGCAGACATACAAGGAACAGTTACCGAGCATGGTGCCAATAACCTTGGATTTCAAATGTTCCATCAGCACCAGTTAATTTCTCCCGTATCAAGGGATGCAGTTGCTAAGCATAACGTCACTCTGCATTAGGCAAACCTGAATAATTTCCAATACATTAAAAGTGTGTGATATCCATGCGTCGGGCAAATAGGTTAAGATTAAAAGTTATATTTGGGAGAAATATGCTGATAAATGACATGGATAAGAACCAAACATGGGCGCGCTGTATGTCGTCTTCCTCCTACTGTAAAATGCAGGGGGGACCTCCACGATGAAATGTTGCAGATTGGCTAAAGAGCAGCATAGTTCTGTCCAGCAATTCATAAAGCAGTGTTCAGATAATTGAGACAAATTACACCATTTCCTATAACTTACATGTAACATGCTTGGCTTTGCAGGTCCTGGTGAGATACAGCTACAGAAAACCCTACATAACTTGTGATTGGCACAGAAGAGCGAGTAATTACAGCAACCCTAGAGAAGCACGGGTGACAGTGGACGCCAAGGAAGGAAGACAGGCAACCAGCAAGAAGTGGTAAGTGGACTTGCACATGTTTGCAGATTCTAGAAGATTTGCACGATATTCCACAGCTTAGGAAACATCCCCTATGTTTCGTAGGCTGTGGAATATGGTTTTTTTCTTTCTTTCCTGGAACAGGTGATAATTTAGAGGTTGCATGAAACAGAGGCAAGATTTCTTGCCAGGGTTATACGAGGTTGATTTACACACCTCAGAAGTTGGGCATATCACATGACAGTTGAAGCAGCAGTATTTATGTACATCATGGGATCGTGTGCTAGGGGAGGTGCAGAGGCGATCCAATCAGGTCTCGCCTCTCTGACAGGACTGTTCAGTCTTGTCTGCCCCATTTGGCTTGTTTAAAGTAATTCCAAGCATACACACCAACCAATAATGAAATTCATTACAGTGCCTACGCTGTGAAGCATTGTTGATAATTATTAGCAAGTATTGGTGCTCACCTAGTAGCATTCAAGGATAAACATGGATAAACATGAAGCGATCCAATCAGGTCTTGCCTCTCTCTCCCCCATTTGGCTTGTTCAAAGTAATTCCAAGTATACACACCAACCAATAACCAGTGCCTACGCTGTGAAGCACGGTTGTTAATTATTAGCAAGTATTGGGAAAATAATTCGAACTGGAGAAATGGAGGTGTTTAGGTTATGTTGAATCCTCCTCATGGCTCACCGTTTGCAGAATTTTGTTGTCTTAGCGCCATTAGAATTTATTAGAAACCGATTCAGTTAGCACATGCAACACACCACTTACAGGTAAATGCAATATCAACAGTGCAGGACTCTTGATTGGTGCTCACCTAGTAGCATTCAAGGATAAACATGGTCCCATTTGAAAGTTAAAGGGATTGCATATGCTTGGATTAGCAGAGGCACATGGTATCGAGCAACACACGCACACGTCACTACACTCGCATGCCCCTAGGAGCCTCGCACCGTCCATGGGGCACAAAGAAAATGGTGTACAACCCCGCTTTTGTAGTAGCAAGTAACACCACCCACAGAAAACACAGGCCTGCTCCTGCAGTACTCCTATTATTGACACCTGATTGGGAAACAAGGGAATGTGTAGCACCAGCACCTGCACCTGAACCTTCAATCGTAGAATGAGAGACAGTTGTGGAGCACATCGAACAGCTATGTGAGTGGAACTGAGCAGCTTTGCATTCTTTCCTTGCTTTCACTTGATCGGTCATCCCTAAACACAAATTCGGTAGAGGAGAGCACACACTCCTCTCCCTCCCTCTCTCCCTCTCACACACACAATAAGAGCATATCAGACGGAACTGCACACGCAAGCTCCAGGGAGCCACATATACACAATGTGCCATGCACAACAGTAAGAATCAGCAATGATCACAAAAAAGCACACGTTCAAGAACTGCACCATTAAAGTGCTATGGGGTGGCGCGCACCCGCAGCTTCACTACAAGTGACACACGGAGAATAACAGTAGAGGCACTACACGATAATCACATGGTCGATGGAACGCTAAGAAGTGGTAGAAACTGGACGTTCTTGACGGTGGCGTCGTGCTCCACAGCATTGCCATCCCTCCCTTTTTAACGTGACATCAATCCCGGGGAAGATACCAGCAGGAGGAGACCGCTATGTTGACCAAGAAACCTGGCGTCACACCTGTAAAGAAAATGAGCGACGTTAAGTACGCTGAAATTTCAACATGGCGGCGATGCGTATTCCAAGGTCGGGCACGAGATAAATTTACGCAGAAGTGCGAAAGTAAATCTTGGCAAGACAAGAAGAAAGATGTGGCAAGCACGTTACATACTCGTGCGATTTAGAGGTTGGCGTTGAAACGGAACTAGCTACCCTGGCAGATTGCGGAAAGTGCCTAGTGAAATACGTAACGAGCGAGCACATTTACCTACCTTCGTGTAGAAACCCTCGCAAATAGGCACAGCACAATTTACGAGCGCCGATCCGCAGCTTGACAACATCTACTCGTTATGCGTTTGAAGATTCCGCAGATACCTACCGTGACCTTCGGACAGTCGTAGCAATATCCGCCATCACGAGAAGGAGCATTCAATTGCAGAGCAGCCAACATCATGGAAACGGAAATGGCAGAACATTCAACTGCTGCGTAAGCACGCAAGAAGAAACGCAGCCGAAGCGGTCTTGTGTCTCGCGAGAACATAACATAATTTTTGCGATGAAACCCGCCTATTAGGACAGCGAAACCCACTCGGTTGGATAGGCTTTACGACGCGGTGATGCACAGGTTGGCTACGAGCGCTTCGACAGGAGCGCCAACATGACCGCCTGAAGCGTTTTGCGAAACAAAACGCGAAAGCGCTTCGACAGGAGCGCCAACATGACCGCCTGAAGCGTTTTACGAAACAAAACGCGAAATAAAATTCAAACCTCCGTGAAAATAACGGACGGCCGCCGCCCCTCCCCCTCCACCACGAGAGAGAAAAATCTAAGGTGCAAGTAATCCCTTTATACCCTCTTGATGAAGCCCAGGGTTACAAATTAGCAATAAACCATGGTAAATGGGAAGGCAATATCCAGTAAAGCTAGACTGAAACCTTCCATCTCGTGCTCCACGGTATGCGACCGATTAATTCTCCATAACCTTAAGACAGGGATGTGCCGAATCCTTATAACCAATGAACCAACCTGCCGAGATTGCAGGGCCAGAACACCGAAAATAAAATTGGTGCTTACTCGCCATGCATGGTGGTGCCAATATAGGTTGCAGTTGAAAAATTCGATCACCGCCGGTTATTTTTGCTTTAAATATTGGAGTAACAGCCTGTTACTCACTGCGCATGGGGCCAATAAAAGATGCATTTTAAGTGACCTTATCACCACTGGTTATTTTTTACTTGAATTACTGGAAGCAGTTGAGAAACATAACCTCACTCTGCATTTGGGTTACCTGATTGTCACTTACCTTGAAGCTGGAAAATGCCAGTTAGTCACAAAGTAAGCAAGCAGGATTGCAGGGCGAGGGCACCAAACCTAAAATTTGCGAGGAACGTTTACCAGCAACTTGTTGCTCACCATGCAAGGTGCCAATATAGGTTGCTTTTCAAATGTTCCATCAGCACCGGTTGAGGGACATAACCTCGCTCTGCATCTGTGATATCTGACCAACCGACTAGTTTTCACATACCTCGAAGAATGGAACATGCGGGTTCAAAATAAACAATAAACCAACCTGGCGAGATCGCAGGGCGAGAATAACAAATGTAAAATTTGTGAGCAAAAGTTGCCAACAACTTGGTACTCACCACGCATGGTGCCAATACAGGTTGCATTTCAAATACTCCATCACCACCGGCTATTTTTACTTGAATTATTGCCTCTCTCTGTATTTGGGTTACCTGGCTAATTTTCACTTACCACGAAGCTGGAAGATGCCAATTCGACATCAACAATAAAACAACCAATCAAGAATGCAGGTTGAGGACACCAAACATAAAATTTGTGAGGAAGATTTACCAGCAACTTGTTACTCCACCACGCATGGTGCCAATATAGGTTGGAAATATTCCAATTCTATATGAATTACTGGACGCAGTTGAGAAACATAATCTCACTCTTCGTTTGGGTTACCTGGCTAATATTCACTTACCTTGAAGCCTAGGAAATGTCAACTCGTGACAAACAATAAAGTAACCAAGCAAGATTGCAGGCTGATGACACCAAACCTAAGATGTGTGAGTAACATTTACCAACAACTTGTTACTCGCCATGCACATTGCCAAAATAGGTTGCAGTTGAAACATTCCAATTCTGTATGAACTACTGGACTCAGTTGAGGAACATAACCTCACTCTTCGTTTGGGTTACCTGCCTACTTTTCACTTACCTTGAAGCCTAGGAAAGGTTAATTCGTCACAAACCATGAAGTAACCAAGGAAGATTGCAGGCTGAGGACACCAAACCTAAGATGTGTGAGTAACCATTACCAGCAACTTGTTACTCTGCCATGCATGGTGCCAATATAGGTTGGAAATATTCCAATTGTATATGAATTACTGGACGCAGTTGAGAAACATAATCTCACTCTTCATTTGGGTTACCTGGCTAAACTTCACTTACCTTGAAGCGTAGGAAATGTCAACTCGTGACAAACAATAAAGTAACCAAGCAAGATATCAGGTTGAGGACACCAAACCTAAGATGTGTGAGGAACATTTACCAGCAACTTGTTACTCGCCATGCATATTGCCAATATAGGTTGCAATCGAAATATCCCAAATTCTGTATGAATGACAGGACGCAGTTGAGAAGCATAATCTCACTCCGCATTTGGGTTACCTGGCCAATTGTCACTTACCTTGAAGCTGGAAAATGCCAATTAGTCACAAATAAAGTGGCAAGCAAGGTTGCAGGACGAGGACACCAAACAAAAAGTCTGTCAGGAACATTTACCAACAGCCTGTTACTCACTGTGCATGGGGCCAATAAAAGATGCATTTTAAATGCTCTTTATCACCACTGGTTAATTTTTTGCTTGAGTTACTGGATGCAGTTGAGAAGCATAACCCCACTCTACCAACCTGGGGAGATCGCAGGACGAGAATAACAAATGTAAAATTTGTGAGAAAAAGTTACCAACAACTTGTTACTCACCACGCATGGTGCTAATATAGGTTGAACTGCAAATAGGTAATCTCAACTGTCTATTTTTACTTGAATTATTGCCTCTCTCTGTATTTGGGATACGTGGATAATTATCACTTAGCATGAAGCTGGAAGATGCCAATTCGTCATTAACAATAAAGCAACCAAGCAGGAAGAGGACACCAAACATGAAATTTGTGAGGGAGATTTACCAGCAACTTGTTACTCTGCCATGCATGTTGCCAATATAGGTTGGAAATATTCCAATTCTATATGAATTACTGGACGCAGTTGAGAAACATAATCTCACTCTTCATTTGGGTTACCTGGCTAAACTTCACTTACCTTGAAGCCTAGGAAATGTGAACTCGTCACAAACAGTAAAGTAACCAAGCAAGATTGCAGGCTGAGGACACCAAACCTAAGATGTGTGAGTAACATTTACCAGCAACTTGTTACTCGCCATGCATGTTGCCAATATAGGTTGGAAATATTCCAATTCTATATGAATTACTGGATGCAGTTGAGAAACATAATCTCACTCTTCATTTGGGTTACCTGGCTAAACTTCACTTACCTTGAAGCCTAGGAAATGTAAACACGTCACAAACAGTAAAGTAACGAAGCAAGATTGCAGGCTGAGGACACCCAACCTAAGATGTGTGAGTAACATTTACCAGCAACTTGTTACTCGCCATGCATATTGCCAGTACAGGTTGCGATCGAAATATTCCAAATTCTGTATGAATTACTGGATGCAGTTGAGGAACATAACCTCACTCTTCGTTTGGGTTACCTGGCTAATTCCCACTTACCTTGAAGCCTAGGAAATGTCAATTCGTCACAAACAATAAAGCAACCAAGCAAGATTGCATGTTGAGGACACCAAACCTAAGATGTGTGAGTAACATTTACCAACAACTTGTTACTCACCATGCATATTGCCAATATAGGCTGCAATTGAAATTTTCCAATTCTGTATGAATTACTGGACGCAGTTGAGGAACATAACCTCACTCTTCTTTTGGGTTACCTGGCTAATATTCACTTACCTTGAAGCCTAGGAAATGTCAACTCGTGACAAACAATAAAGTAACCAAGCAAGATATCAGGTAGAGGACACCAAACCTAAGATGTGCGAGGAACATTTACCAGCAAGTTGTTACTCGCCATGCATATTGCCAATATAGGTTGCAATCGAAGTATTCCAAATTCCGTATGAATGACTGGACGCAGTTGAGGAACATAACCTCACTCTTCGTTTGGGTTTTCATAGCTAATATTCACTTACCTTGAAGCGTAGGAAATGTCAACTCGTGACAAACAGTAAAGTAACCAAGCAAGATATCAGGTTGAGGACACCAAACCTAAGATGTGTGAGGAACATTTACCAGCAACTTGTTACTCGCCATGCATATTGCCAATATAGGTTGCAATCGAAATATTCCAAATTCTGTATGAATGACAGGACGCAGTTGAGAAGCATAATCTCACTCCGCATTTGGGTTACCTGGCCAATTGTCACTTACCTTGAAGCTGGAAAATGCCAATTAATCACAAATAAAGTGGCAAGCAAGGTTGCAGGACGAGGACACCAAACAAAAAGTCTGTCAGGAACATTTACCAACAGCCTGTTACTCACTGTGCATGGGGCCAATAAAAGATGCATTTTAAATGCTCTTTATCACCACTGGTTAATTTTTTGCTTGAATTACTGGATGCAGTTGAGAAGCATAACCTCACTCTACCAACCTGGGGAGATCGCAGGGCGAGAATAACAAATGTAAAATTTGTGAGCAAAAGTTACCAACAACTTGTTACTCACCACGCATGGTGCCAATATAGGTTGAACTGCAAATAGTCCATCTCGACTGTCTATTTTTACTTGAATTATTGCCTCTCTCTGTATTTGGGATACGTGGATAATTATCACTTAGCATGAAGCTGGAAGATGCCAATTCGTCATTAACAATAAAGCAACCAAGCAGGAATGCAGGATGAGGACACCAAACATGAAATTTGTGAGGGAGATTTACCAGCAACTTGTTACTCTGCCATGCATGTTGTGGAAATATTCCAATTCTATATGAATTACTGGACGCAGTTGAGAAACATAATCTCACTCTTCATTTGGGTTACCTGGCTAAACTTCACTTACCTTGAAGCCTAGGAAATGTAAACACGTCACAAACAGTAAAGTAACGAAGCAAGATTGCAGGCTGAGGACACCCAACCTAAGATGTGTGAGTAACATTTACCAGCAACTTGTTACTCGCCATGCATATTGCCAGTACAGGTTGCGATCGAAATATTCCAAATTCTGTATGAATTACTGGATGCAGTTGAGGAACATAACCTCACTCTTCGTTTGGGTTACCTGGCTAATTCCCACTTACCTTGAAGCCTAGGAAATGTCAATTCGTCACAAACAATAAAGCAACCAAGCAAGATTGCATGTTGAGGACACCAAACTTAAGATGTGTGAGTAACATTTACCAACAACTTGTTACTCACCATGCATATTGCCAATATAGGCTGCAATTGAAATTTTCCAATTCTGTATGAATTACTGGACGCAGTTGAGGAACATAACCTCACTCTTCTTTTGGGTTACCTGGCTAATATTCACTTACCTTGAAGCCTAGGAAATGTCAACTGGTGACAAACAATAAAGTAACCAAGCAAGATATCAGGTTGAGGACACCAAACCTAAGATGTGCGAGGAACATTTACCAGCAACTTGTTACTCGCCATGCATATTGCCAATATAGGTTGCAATCGAAATATTCCAAATTCTGTATGAATGACTGGACGCAGTTGAGAAGCATAATCTCGCTCTGCAGTTGGGTTACTTGGCCAATTGTCACTTACCTTGAAGCTGGAAAATGCCAATTAGTCACAAACAATAAAGTAGGCAAGCAAGATTGCAGGACGAGGACACCAAACAAAAAGTTTGTGAGGAACATTTACCAACAGCCTGTTACTCACTGTGCATGGGGCCAATAAAAGATGCATTTTAAAGGCTCTTATCACCACTGGTTATTTTTTGCTTGAATTACTGGATGCAGTTGAGAAACATAACCTCACTCTAGCAACCTGGGGGGAATAACAAATGTAAAATTTGTGAGCAAAGGTTACCAACAATTTGTTACTCACCACGCATGGTGCCAAAATAGGTTGCATTTCAAATAGTCCATCACCACCGGCTAGTTTTGAACTTGATTTTCTGGATAAATTAAACAAATCAAATTAAATTTAAACAAACACTCTTCCTCATAGTCCTGAAAAGTCTCCCGACTAAGTGAAACGGTTAGTTTCCTTATTTTAATGTGGTTTTACCTTTAACCTCTTCCCAGCAGATATTTAAGTGCACCACGCATTTTGGGCACTCTGATCTACACTAGTGACTTTCTTGCTCACTGGGCTTACATCACTTGCTGCAGATTTTCCCTACACTTCATGAAGTAGCCTTGTAACTCGTGTTAAATTCAACAGTTACAGCCGCTGCAAATTCCAAACCCAAAGCTTTCATTAAATTTACGGATTATATGCACCAAAAGAAACAAGGCAAGGATTACTATTTACTGCTGCAGCAGGAAAGCAGAAAAATGTCATGTGAAGCCGTATTGCTATTCTGAAGTAAACTTAACATTAATATAAGCTGCATTCCACGGCTCAGGTGTCCATGAGAACCAGTGTGTTCACTATAGGCTATTCACCATTCACATTCACAAATGTCAACAAAAGCAGGAGGAAATAAATGGATGTCTTGTTGGGCACCTTTCAGAAACACCCAGAAGAATGTCTCTGAACTTAACGGCAAAGAACTGAAATCTCACTGCGTGGTTTAAACGTGAAAGTTCCATCAGTGTCGCTGAAATGTGCTAACGAAGGCGATTAAGGAGACAGACAGTTAAATCGGGGCGCAGCGTCTCTTTAAATGGCAGATTCTGAAACTACGAGGTCTCAATGGAAATTTAGGTTAAAGTAACAGAAAATGGGATTTTCTGTCAGCTATCACTGATTGCTGTAGCTTGCATACCGTGGCTTCTAGCTTGCATACGTACGTTCATCCATCCATCCCAACTTTCATTCATTCATTCGTGAAAGGGAACCAGAGCAGATTTACATTTCATCAGTAGGACAATAACTTAACAAAGCCGTTATGGAGGCAGGCATGGTTAAACTTACCTGAGATGGTGGACAAGCTAGCACCTTAACCACTTGTTGTTACGCAACCACTCCCCTGTTGAGTCTTAACAAGAGGAGTTTCTTAATAATGTCTCTATATTAGTATGTATCGTTACAGTAAGCGTAAGAGGTGCATGAGCATGAGCATGGAAGCTTGAGTTATAATATTCGAAGTGCAATCTTTGTTGGAGGAGCTTTGTTCTTCACGTGCCTTAAGGTTGGTCTCCAGTCGAATGGGCGACGCCACAGGGCTATTACAAGAACGAACATGGTCATTTTACCACCGCAAGAAATTCCTCAAAGCTAGTTTTGGGTTATATGGAGGGAGCATTTGATGAGGTAATTAAGAACAGGAAAAACTTGTAATATATTTAATTCCTCAACCAAAGAGGTCCCAAAGGACTAAGGTGACATACACCTCGACAAATCACCAGCCACTGAAAATACACAGTCACTCGCTCAGGCAGGTTGTAGGCACCACAAGTGGCAAGTGGTTATCCTCCCCCCTCCTTGTGTCAGAAGTACACGGGGACACTCCTGGAAGCCTTGACCTTGCAGAGCTCAGGGAGACCTCCATGTTGAAATGCTCTGTGGTACCTGACCTAGAAAGCAAGGGATAGGGGATGCTGGGGGAGGGGGTTATTCGAGCCTCTGCCTTCTCTTGCTAGGTACTGATGACAGCTAACTTGCCCAAAGTGCATGTTTGACGGAGGTAGTCTTGGGAGGTACGACCAGCAAAAGGAGGTAAGTTGAACCAGGCATGATTTCTGATTCTTGGAGCTCACTTTCCTTCAAGGGGGATTCTGCCCCAGTTACGGATGCCAACAGAGCAAGGTTTTATTTGGACAGTTAGTTTAAGGATTTAGTGTATGTGTTACTGTAGTTTATTTTTGTTAAGAATATATCCTGTGTTTGGTTTATATTTATATTCCTTACTTAAATTTTTGCTTGGTATTTAGGTTCATATATGGCCCTTGCCAGTGTTGTTTTAAAAGGGCACTGATCTTGCAGTCGAGCGCCCCTAAACATATATCATCAAATGAAGTGAAGCCATACATATAGCGGATTTCCAGCCAGTCCTGACCTGATTACGTTTGGTCACCTGTTCCTAAAAGTCGCCCTCTTTTGCATTTAGATGCGGAGGGATATGAAAGCAAACCACGGAGGTAGGGTATTTGCCAGCACCTACTCGTGGGGGATGGCATGGGAAAGCAACTCAGTATTAAATAGGCTTGATTAATAAGTGAGCAGAGCACCCAGAGTAAAGGTCATCAGGCAAACACTACAAGTGCAGATGTATGGGAGATTGTTGCAAGCACGCGAGCTAGATAGACACTGTATGTGAGTAATGGGATTGGTAGCACACACACGAGAAGGCACACGCCACTAAAAACAAGGAAGCACAAAACACACACGCACGCCACAACCTCTGAAAGCACCACACATGTACATTCACATGGACCAAATGTACCTGCAACTTGCCTTGTGCTGGTATGCAAAAGTGATAGGAAAGCACTGCAAAGCATCATCCATGTAAGGAACCACAGGGGAGTGGGTGGTGAACTTGCACACACCTCGACACACAAGGGAAGGCGAAAAACGAACACTATTTACAATGTACACAAAAGAAACGGTGTACAGGATATTCACTTCCATGGTGATAAGGCACTCAAGTCACAAGCGGAGAGTTCAAACATCCGAAAGGAGCACAATCACACGTTAAAGGCAGAACGAGAAACACCATTACGCACCAGAAAAGACACTAAATTACACAAGGGAGAAAAGGAGCACTTCTCGCGTCGGTGACAATGTTTGTATGTACTCCAGAAGTCTTTGTCATCCAGGAGAAGAGGCAGGCTGGCGCAGGACAGGCGAACATCAAGATACCATTCCTAAATTGACCACGTGCATCGTTGTAATGGATTACGGAATCCAATGTGGCGGCGAAGCGTAAACTGAGGAGGACATGCGGGAGGGATATATATTTTATATAGTTGAAGTGTATGTGCACACGCCAAATAAAAGCAAAACTTTGCAAAGTCACATTACCACCTGTAAATTAAATTACTACCTGTAAATTACTGTGGTAAATGCTTTTACGCCCAATGCACATTACGAACGTGGCTATTGTCGAAAATAGTCGGTAATGGCGGGAGGACATCTTGCACCAGAGTAAATGGGAATATATATAAAATGATAATACAAGTGTATGAGGACACGCAACGCAAAATTAATCAAAGCAAAAGTTACCAAAACCACAATACCACCCTGTGGAAAATGCCTTTACGCCCAATGCACACAATGAACGATGGTATAGACGAAAATAATCGCTAATGGCGGGAGGACATGTTGCACCGACCTTTACGTATTACCCACCCCCCCACCTAAGCGCCACCTTCACGGACTTGTTGCTAAGTGTTCGCGCATACAGGTACTGCGCAGGCACGCCGGCCGGCCAATCCGCCTCGACGTTACTAAGTGTCGAACCTGGACGCTTTCACACATTCACACTAAGGAAACTGTTGGAATCCAACCCACAGACACGTAGGTGCCAAGTCTGCCATCTGGAGGGAAACAATGAAGTTCATCCAACCTTAATTCAGGGCTCGAGAACAGTTAACGTCGCAAAGAGCGGAAAAAGAGAAGGAAAGAAAGAAAATCAGTCCGAGAGGATAACATTTTCAGGAATCGAACCTCTTGCCCGACACTACATTGCATCTCGGTGCTGCAGAAACGACCGCATGTTGGCAACAGCTGCTGCCAACACGACGGCGTGAAACAAGTGTTTGCCAACGGTGAAAAACACGAGTGTAAACATCGTGCCCAAACTTAACAGGCACTAAAAGTATCTTCAGAGGCGTTATAAAGTGTACTTAAACAGATAAGTGTTACAATAATGTCCCAAGGCCCCGGCAATGTGTTGTTGCGTATGTATTATGCCTCTTATGTCCTTAGATTTCTTCTAATTCTAATATTTCCAATTTTGATCCGTCATATGCTGTTATATAGATACCTTGTCATAGTACTGGCCACCATAAACTATAAAGTTCCCTGAAAATCAAAGAAAACTACACACACACACACACACACACACACACACACACACACACACACACACACACACACACACACACACACACCGCCTCGATAGCGTAGATGGTAGCGTGTCTGCCTCACGTTCAAGAGGTCCCGAGTTCGAATCTCGGTCAGGGTGAGCTACCTGGATACGTTTTTTTTTACCAGGGTTTTCCCTTATTAAAGGCGAATGTCGAGCAACATTTCATCCAACTCGTTCACCGTCCAATATTACTTAACGTTGGAGTACCTAAATTAAAAAAAAAAAAAAAAAAAAAAAAAACACACACACACACACATGATCACTTTATATTCTTTCTGGTGCATAGTTTATTGCATCTGCCGTGGAATTCTTTCTAAAACCAAATTGCGTACCACTCAGATCTATCATATATTCCAGCATGCCTGTATATGAAAGACGATCCTGTACGTTTCCAAGAGTATTAAGCAAGCAAATTGGCCTGAACAATTTTACCCTTCATTATCTTCCCCTTTCTTGAGAACTAATCCTGTATGGCTACGACAAGAAGACTCGAGGGGTACGAAAGGCATAGGAGCTTGAACTGTTTAGCTGCTCCGGTAGCGGGTCTGTTTACTAGGAAACGATGTGAATGAGAGTGCATATGAGTCACCCATGTTGCTAGAACTAATGTTTGTTGCAGCGATAGGTATTATTTATAGGTGAACGTTCAAGAGGTCCCGAGTTCGAATCTCGGTCAGGGTGAGCTACCTGGATACGTTTTTTTTTTTTTACCAGGGTTTTCCCTTATTAAAGGCGAATGTCGAGCAACATTTCATCCAACTCGTTCACCGTCCAATATTACTTAACGTTGGAGTACCTAAATTAAAAAAAAAAAAAAAAAAAAAAAAAAAAAACACACACACATGATCACTTTATATTCTTTCTGGTGCATAGTTTATTGCATCTGCCGTGGAATTCTTTCTAAAACCAAATTGCGTACCACTCAGATCTATCATATATTCCAGCATGCCTGTATATGAAAGACGATCCTGTACGTTTCCAAGAGTATTAAGCAAGCAAATTGGCCTGAACAATTTTACCCTTCATTATCTTCCCCTTTCTTGAGAACTAATCCTGTATGGCTACGACAAGAAGACTCGAGGGGTACGAAAGGCATAGGAGCTTGAACTGTTTAGCTGCTCCGGTAGCGGGTCTGTTTACTAGGAAACGAGTGAATGAGAGTGCATATGAGTCACCCATGTTGCTAGAACTAATGTTTGTTGCAGCGATAGGTATTATTTATAGGTGAACTATGTGACAACACTTCGTCCATCCTCGTCATACTAGGAAGGCGAGCATACAACCCGAGGAGACAGCAAAAGTGAGAATGTTGCACATTCCTCTAGCTTGCCTTCCTGTCTTGGGCAGTCAGTACTTTAGCTTCCTTCCAACGATGGAAGATAGATAAAAATAGGCACTCATTTAACTTAGGTTAATATCTGCCGAATTTTGAATTACCTTAGGATGTATTCCACCTGGTCGTGCAGGTTTATATTTCATTCTATAGCATGGAAAAAAGGAAACACAAATAAAGCTTGCCAGGAGCCAACTGCCCTTTTCTGAGAGAGATGGTGGCCCTGAAAAGGGCCGTTTTATCTGTGCCACATTTACTTTGAACTTGTGTATTTAGTGACAGCTTTCGTACCCTCGCTGACGGCATGCTTGGCCAGTTCGCCGGGTAGAAGCAGACGCACAGCGGTCTGAATCTCCCGACTTGTGATGGTGGAGCGCTTGTTGTAATGCGCTAGGCGGGAGGCTTCGGCCGCGATGCGCTCGAAAATGTCATTGACGAAACTGTTCATGATACTCATGGCCTTTGAGCTGATCCCAGTATCGGGGTGAACTTGCTTCAGCACCTTGTAGATGTAAATGGCGTAGCTCTCCTTCCTCTTGCGCTTCTTCTTCTTATCTCCCTTGGAGATGTTCTTCTGGGCCTTGCCAGCTTTTTTGGCAGCCTTTCCACTGGTCTTTGGCGGCATGACGCTCCCTGTGCAAACAAACCAAGAATACGAATTAAAATCAGCTCGTCCCACTCAATAAAAGAGAAGACGTCAGGGGGAGGTGCCTTCGCTAGGCGCACGAACCGGCTGGGGAACAAGGCAAGGGGACACCCCGCGATTGGTGCAGTGTCGGCGGAATAAAAGCGATAAATAGTTCTTCAGGAGGGAGTACATACGCAACAGCAGCACTTCAACATGTCCGGACGTGGAAAGGGAGGAAAAGTGAAGGGAAAGTCTAAGTCTCGCTCCAGTAGAGCAGGACTTCAGTTCCCCGTGGGCCGTATTCATCGACTTCTGCGTAAAGGCAATTATGCCGAACGAGTGGGAGCTGGTGCCCCCGTGTACCTCGCTGCCGTGATGGAGTACTTGGCCGCTGAGGTTTTGGAGTTGGCAGGAAACGCCGCCAGGGATAATAAGAAAACCAGGATAATCCCCAGACATCTTCAGCTGGCCATCCGCAACGACGAAGAGTTGAATAAACTCCTTTCGGGCGTAACGATAGCCCAAGGTGGTGTACTGCCTAACATCCAGGCAGTACTTCTGCCCAAAAAGACCGAAAAGAAAGCCTAAAGCGCCTCTTTCATCGGCGTACTCTTTCACCGATAGGTACTTAAACGGCCCTTTTCAGGGCCATCACACTTTTTCCGTAGAGTGGGTTGTACTGTTCGCCTCAATAAAGTCCCAGGGGAATGAGGGGAAAGGGGGTTTAGCCACTATTCCAATACCCTGCTTGGTAGTTTCATGCCACTTCCTTCAGGCACTCCTTAAGGGTGACGCATTCCTATCAGGGACTTCCTTTGCGTTGGCTAACAGTACAACCCGCTCAAGGGAAACAGTTATGAGATTTAGAAATAGGTATTTAGCATATTAGCATCATGTGTTGACGCAGCTGTTACGGCAGTATCGTCGGTAAATGGACCGAGGTTTTCAAACTCTTAGGGTAGTAGGGTATTGATGTAGCTAAGGAAGAGCAGGTGACAAGGGACACTGCCCTGTGGAACCCCCCTGCGTTTATGGCATGAGGTTGAGAGTGGACGTGGTCCATAGTAACAACAAATTATGAAATAATGATGGAATATGCGTATAAGAGACATTGTAGTGAATGAGGCGATGGAGAAGGCCTTCGAGCCACACCCAATCGAAGGCTTTGGAGATGTCTAGGAAGAGGGCTGCAACATAGTGACAATTGTTGCAACCTTGAACCACCTCGTACACAGTACGCAGGAGCCGATGTGTTGCCGTCGAAACCCAAATTGCTCGGGACGAAGCACATCGTGATGGTGCAGTAAGTTCTGTAGTACGGTTTCAAAATGCTTGCCTAACGTCGGCAGAAGACAATATTTTTGCATGTCTCCATGCTATTGATAGCTGTAAAGGATGTTGACATCACGTCGGCCAACGTGTATATAGCCTCACAGCCAACGCGATCTCTTGTCCGCAGGGTGGAATTTGTTTGTTTAAACATTCCACATCAGTTTCAATAGGAACGTAACCAAACCACAAGGAATTGGACGGATGGCCTCAGAAATTAACTAGAAAGGGCTTAGAGAAAAGCTGCAGCCGGGGATTGCAAGACGCTAGAAGGCAGGACCAAGAGCTCTGAAGTGAATAACTTGGTGGCCCTGAAAAGGGCCGTTTTTCATACACATGCCTGCGTGCGATCGTGATTAAAAGGCTTAACCACCGAAACCGTAGAGGGTGCGGCCTTGTCGCTTGAGGGCATACACTACATCCATGGCAGTGACCGTCTTCCTCTTGGCGTGCTCGGTGTAGGTGACAGCATCTCTAATGACGTTCTCCAAGAACACCTTGAGCACTCCTCTGGTCTCCTCGTAGATGAGGCCTGAGATACGCTTCACCCCCCCTCTGCGGGCCAGACGACGAATGGCAGGCTTCGTAATACCCTGGATGTTATCTCGCAAGACCTTCCTGTGACGCTTGGCACCACCCTTTCCGAGTCCTTTGCCACCTTTGCCTCGTCCAGTCATGTCTACAGCAGCGTGTCTCTTTCACACGAATCCCCCTCGAAGAATGAGTCGATTTCTACTGTCATGGCCGCTTTTTGTAATCTCGCGGGTAATGGGCGGCGCCACACAGGCTTCGGCCAATGGCACTGCAGAGGGCGGGTCATGACGGCGGTGCGATTGATCTATATGACACGAAGAGGCCAAAGGGCTGAATTTACTCTAGTGAGACCGGCACGAGGCGAGATGGCACGTACCAAGCAGACGGCTCGTAAATCCACTGGCGGCAAGGCTCCCAGGAAACAACTGGCTACCAAAGCCGCCAGGAAGAGTGCCCCTGCCACCGGCGGAGTGAAGAAACCTCACCGTTACCGTCCTGGAACCGTGGCCCTTCGGGAGATTCGGCGTTATCAGAAGAGCACGGAACTGCTCATTCGCAAGCTGCCCTTCCAGCGCCTGGTAAGAGAGATCGCCCAGGACTTCAAAACGGATCTACGCTTTCAGAGCTCTGCGGTGATGGCACTTCAGGAGGCCAGCGAGGCCTATCTAGTGGGTCTCTTCGAAGACACCAACCTGTGCGCCATTCATGCCAAGCGAGTAACCATTATGCCCAAAGACATACAGTTAGCTCGCAGAATCCGCGGCGAGAGGGCCTAAGAGAGGCTCAATCTCGAGGACGTCGGTTTGCGGACAAAACGGCCCTTTTCAGGGCCACAATTACGTTCCTTAGAGCCAGATAAGAAGCTGAAATAAGCCTATTTCAAAGGCAATGGAACTTAGTCATCTAGTACCAGATGTTTAAGTTAAAGAAAAAAGCTTCAAGCGTTGTAGATTTACAAGGCCTGTTATAAGGCCGGTCTTATACGCATCTGGCTCACCGGTATTTAAATTACGGGGAGCGTGCAGCTGAATTGATAAGCAGATGGCGGCGGTCCGAAGCGTACACCCTAATTTACTACATATACTATAACATATATTACAAAGGGCCAATACATCCCGTAAAATGGATGGGAAGGCCGCATATGTGCGGTGACTGTTTCTGCACGCTTAGCCTTAAGAGCACATGTATGGTGAGACGATGTAGCCTCCTTGGATGATCTCAGCGGGGGCGGTGGGTGTGGCGCCGCCTCCTTTTTGTTTAAGCGGATGTAACTTAGGAAAATTGCTCACGTAGGGGAGGGGATCCGTCCCCTTCAGCTGCTGTGGACCCCTAACACTCGTGGTACTTCTGACGTTACTAGTGCACCGGGCCGAACATCCAGCTTTGCCAGCTCCCTGGTTATAGGGACCTTTGACGTCCTACGTAGGTAGTGCTTGCCCAAAATTTAAAGTGGGTAAATTGCGACTCGATTTCTGCTGCTCAAGGTTCAGCGGATGTCCTATAAGCCAGATAGGATTGCAAATGAGCTCAGGTTTCGCAGCTGTTTGTGCCCGAAAGGAATTCCTGGGTTAGAAGATATCGTGTGGGTGGTACATACAATACTTGAGAGATGAAAAAGTAGGGGAGTTTACAACACAGTGAATCTATCTGCCGAGATAGTCAGGACTGATCGACCATGCCTAATGCCCTTTCCAAGACGGACTGATGGCCCTGAGAAGGGCCGTTTTCCCCCAATCCACCCAACCGGGGAATGGGGAGAGTTTGACAGGGTCGGGGCCCTCACGGGGTCTGTTGACCATGGGACTCACTTCTTTTTGGGGCTGGCCTTTTTGGGTACCTTGGCCTTGGGGGTCTTCTTTGGTTTGGGAGCCTTTGGCTTCTTCGTCGGCATCTTGGTGACTTTCTTGGCCTTGGAAGGAGATTTCTTCGGCTTCGGTACCGAAGCGGCCTTCTTCTTCTCGGAGGGCTTCTTGGCAGCCTTCTTGGGTGACGCCTTAGGTGCAGATTTCTTGGCCTTGCCGGAGGACGAGGTTTTCTTTTCCTTGGGCGCAGCAGGTCGACCCCTGGAAGGCGCAGTGGATGCTGCAGTCTTCTCGAGCTTTGCCGCCGAGGCGAGTTTGAAGGAGCCGGAAGCGCCTTTGCCTTTGGTCTGTACTAGTTCTCCGGAAGCCACGGCCGCTTTCAGGTACTTCTTGATGAACGGCGCAAGCTTTTCGGAGTCCGCCTTGTAGTTGGCAGCGATGTACTTCTTGATCGCCTGCAGAGAGGAACCGCCCCTCTCCTTCAGGCTCTTGATGGCGTTGCCCACCATCTCTGACGTACGAGGATGTGCCGGTTTCGTCCTGGGCTTCTTTGCCGAAGAGGCCTTGGCCTTCTTGGGCGCAACCTGCGCTGGAGCTGCTGCGAGAGCCGTTGATGATGCTGTGTCTGCCATGTCACAAGTGGAAATGAGTAAAATTTTCAAAATCGCAGCCATTATTTCCGTTCACAGCGTTGTCATTTAACAACCTGATAGAAAACACGAGGGAGCAGCCGTCAGGTCGCGCGGACGGCCACGAGCCAGTGGCGTGCTTCCTGACATGGATTTCACCCTTTTCACGAAGGTGCTTGTGCCAAGCGCCAGCTTCTAGGGGCAGAACGGCATACCTTGAAGATTTGGGATGCTTGTGCGGTCCAAGTGATCTAGCTCAGGATAAACCTCTCCTTTGGAGAGGCTGGCGAATTCGGGCTTGCAATCCATGCTGGCCCAGCACGTTCCCCGGGTTTCTCGCGTGGGAAGACTGCACGGGGTTGCGAAGAGAGATGTCCCTTGGGGGTCAAGAAGTCCGAACCTTTGCCTATCCCCACACGAAGCGAGCACGCTCGAGGTTACTCCCAGCTGTCACTGAGGCCTCTCAAAAGTTGGGGTGCATCGAACACAATTTCGCTCGAGTAGGGCAATGAAGGCGCAACTCCCATCGTTCCACGATGTTCCGATTAGTCTAGGAGGACTCTGAGGGACTTGTTAAATTGGGTAGAGGATCCAGAAACCCTCCGCAAGGTCTGGGAAGCACAATGCAGCAGGTCATGACGCAGGCGAGCGCTCATCGTAGAAGACTCTCCACGCCCTGGGCAAGGAGGTTGCTGTACTGTTGCACCGGAGAAAGCAAGTAAGATATCGATGTAGAGCTCATGGGGGATCCACAGAGGCACCCTTCGGTCGCAGGGTGTTGCTGTGCATCAATCATATTCCAACTTCCGGCACGGACAGAAAGGGGAGCCCGGCGTCGAGGAAGGATCCCCCGGGTCATCGTGGACCAAGCGGAATGCAAAGAAACGGTAAGCAGGTACACCTGTCGAGGATGTTGAAATGACCAAGGGGCAAAAAGCCCCTTAGAAACAGTACGTGACAGATAGAAGGCCCAGTATGATGAAAATAGGTTAATTGGAAGAGCATGCATCCAATGTACAGCATGCATCATTTTACGATCATGAATACACATATTTATTTGATTTGTTGTGACTGCAGTGGGTATTATTTATAATAGCTGTAAGCGAGGACAATCGAAAAGTGCAAATATAAATCTTATAAGGTCCCGAGCACGTTTACGTTTTCGTTTGCGCTATGTTTATCACTGCTTTTAGACGTAAGAAACATCCCGAATATTAATTGGGCACTCCAGTCGCTGCTATGACAACCGTTATGACGTATCCATCCCCTCCAACTTTAATTGGGAACAAGGGTTTCGTGTCTGACGTCTTGGAAACATCCCGACTGTTAATTGGTCACTCCAGTCGTTGCTATGGCAACCGTTATGACGTACCTATCCCCTCCAACTTTAATTGGGAACAAGGGTTTTCGTGTCTGACGTCATGGAAACATCCGACTCTTAATTGGTCACTCCAGTCGTTGCTATGGCAACTGTTATGACGTACCTCTCCCCTCCAACTTTAATTGGGAACAAGGGTTTCGTGTCTGACGTCATGGAAACATCCCGACTCTTAATTGGTCACTCCAGTCGTTGCTATGGCAACTGTTATGACGTACCTCTCCCCTCCAACTTTAATTGGGAACAAGGGTTTCGTGTCTGACGTCTTGGAAACATTCCGACTCTTAATTGGTCGTTCCAGTCGTAGCAATGACAACCGTTATGGCGCACCCATCCCCCTTATTGGAACAGTTCCGTAAACGTTGATTATCTTCTACTTTGGCGAACAGTGTTGTTCGATAGCAATTAAATGTTGTTTGTATACCTGAAGGTCGATAAAAGACGAGCCTGTAACACCGCAACCAACTGCAGTTGGTAGACTTGGCAGCGTACATTATGCGTAGGTTAATAAACCAGAGAGACTACCATTCACAACGAAAAACAGTAACGTTTGTACACACTCTGATTGACAATCACTTAGAGCAACGTACACAGGTTAAGGATTGCTTCATAGTAATTAAAAACTGCAAAATGAAAGATACGGGGGCAGAAGCACCAGGGTCCCTGAAGTCTTATCAACTTAGGAATGAACCAAAGTAAATGGAAGACAATTACCTGTAAGGCTAAAATGATGTTTAAGGTTTAAGACCCAAAGTAAAAGTGTGGTTTAATCCTTCTACATAATACTCAACTGCAATCAGTTGAGAAATATAACCTCACTCTGCATCCCTGCACTAAAGCCTTTCTTAATGGTACAATAATGTGCTATACATTAAGTATCGCTACACCCCGAGCATATCAGAGTGATTAAGACATGCAAGAAAGTTATAAATCACAGCAGAAAACTGAAAACATTCATAAAGAAAAGAACATAAAATATAACGTAAAGTAGCTACCTACGAGGTGAAATCTAAATTTTTCCACTAACACTGTGCCAGTAAGCTTCTTACCATAATACCTGAAACATTTGGGTTCCCTAAGAAGAGATATACCTTCTTGGCTACAAAATCACATCCCATCCAACGAAAAAATCCCATAAACAAAATTATAATATTTAATTCACGCCAGAATATAAGCATGTAATCTTTACGCTTTCTCTGTAACTTCTGCATATGAAACTCATAGAATGGAGAGGGCAGATGTAAAACATTGGATTTTTGACAAACAGCTAATATGAAGTACTTACTAATACATGGTGCTGATAAAAGTAGCATTTTCAAAATTCCATCACTGGCTAGATTTGCTTTAACTATTGGATGCAGCAGAGAAAACATAACCTCACAATGCATTTAGGTTACCTGACTAATTATCCTTCCATATAAAATATTCCATCACCAGTTTATACTTACTTGCACATTTGGATGCAGATTAGTAACATAACCTCAGTTTGCATTTGGGTTACCTGACTGATTAATTATCACTTCCCTTGAAGCTTGAGAAATGCCAATTCGTAATAAACAATAAACCAACATGCTAAGAATACAGGGCAGGGACACCTAACGTACAGATATGGGGAACAGTTACCAACTTCTTACTATGCATGGTGCCAATAACATTGCAATTCACATATTCCATCATCACCAGTCACTTTTACTTGCATATTTGGATGCAGATTAGTAACATAACCTCAGTTTGCATTTGGGTTACCTGACTGATTAATTATCACTTACCTTGAAGCTTGAGAAATGCCAATTTGTAATAAGCAATAAACCAACATGCTAAGAATGCAGGGCGGGACACCAAACGTAGAAATACGAGCAACTTCTTATTATGCATGGTGCCAATAACATTGCATTTCACATATTCCATCATCACCAGTCACCTTTACTTGCATATTTGGATGCAGATGAGTAACATAACCTCAGTTTGCATTTGGCTTACCTGACCAGCTAATTATCACTTAGCTTTAAGCGTGAGAAAATGGCAACTCGTTATAAACAATAAAACATTATAAGAATATGGGGCGAGGACACCAAACGTAGAAGTACGAGCAACGGTTACCAACTTCTTACTATGCATGATGCCAATAACATTGCATTTCACATATTCCATCATCACCAGTCACCTTTACTTGCATATTTGGATGCAGATTAGTAACATAACCTCAGTTTGCATTTGGGTGACCTGGCTCACTAATTATCACTTAGCTTTAAGCGTGAGAAATGGCAACTCGTAATAAAGAATAAACCAACATGCTAAGAACTCAGGACGAGGACACCAAGCGTAGATTTGAGGAACATGTACCAACTTCTTACTATGCATGGTGCCAATAACATTGCAATTCACATATTCCATCATCACCAGATTTGGGTTACCTGACCGACTAATTATCACTTACCTTGAATCCTGAGAAAGGGCTACTCGTAATAAACAATAAAACATGCTAAGAATGCAGGGCAGGACACCAAACGTAGAAATACGAGCAACTTCTTATTATGCATGGTGCCAATAACATTGAATTTCACATATTCCATCATCACCAGTCACCTTTACTTGCATATTTGGATGCAGATGAGTAACATAACCTCAGTTTGCATTTGGCTTACCTGACCAGCTAATTATCACTTAGCTTTAAGCGTGAGAAATGGCAACTCGTTATAAACAATAAAACATTATAAGAATATGGGGCGAGGACGCCAAACGTAGAAGTACGAGCAACGGTTACCAACTTCTTACCGACTAATTATCACTTACCTTGAATCCTGAGAAAGGGCAACTCGTAATAAACAAAACATGCTAAGAACGCAGGGCAGGACACCAAACGTAGAAATACGAGCAACTTCTTATTATGCATGGTGCCAATAACATTGAATTACACATATTCCATCATCACCAGTCACTTTTACTTGCCAATATGCAGATGAGTAACATAACCTCAGTTTGCATTTGGGTGACCTGGCTCACTAATTATCACTTACCTTGAAGCTTGAGAAATGGCAACTCGTAATAAACAATAAAACATGCTAAGAACTCAGGGCGAGGACACCAAACGTAGATATGAGGAACATGTACCAACTTCTTACTCACTATGCATGGTGCCAATAACATTGCAATTCACATATTCCATCATCACCAGATTTGGGTTACCTGACCGACTAATTATCACTTAGCTTGAAGCCTGAGAAATGGCAACTTGTAATAAACCATAAAACATGCTAAGAATTCAGGGCGAGGACACCAAATGT
This sequence comes from Mantis religiosa, assembly GCA_030765055.1. Taxonomy (NCBI): domain Eukaryota; kingdom Metazoa; phylum Arthropoda; class Insecta; order Mantodea; family Mantidae; genus Mantis; species Mantis religiosa. The sequence continues at coordinate 2,178 of JAUKNK010000722.1, read as the reverse complement.
AGAAATACGAGGAACGGTTACCAACTTCTTTCTGATCATGGTGCCAATAACACTGCAATTCACATATTCCGTCATCACCAGTCACTCTTACTTGCATATTTGGATGCAGATTAGTAACATAACCTCAGTTTGCATTTGGGTTACCTGACCGACTATTCTTGAAGTCTGAGAAATGGCAACTCGTAATAATAAAACATGCTAAGAACTCAGGGCGAGGACACCAAACGTAGATATATGAGGAACATTTACCAACTTCTTACTATGCATGGTGCCAATAACATTGCAATTCACATATTCCATCATCACCAGTCACTTTTACTTGCATATTTGGATGCAGATTAGTAACATAACCTCAGTTTGCATTTGGGTTACCTGACTGATTAATTATCACTTACCTTGAAGCTTGAGAAATGCCAATTTGTAATAAGCAATAAACCAACATGCTAAGAATGCAGGGCGGGACACCAAACGTAGAAATACGAGCAGCTTCTTACTGTGCATGGTGCCAATAACAATTGCATTTCACATATTCCGTCATCACCAGTCAACTTTTATGTGCATATTTGGATGTAGATGAGTAACATAACCTCAGTTTGCATTTGGGTTATCAGACCGACTAATTATCACTTAGCTTGAAGCCTGAGAAATGGCAACTCGTAATAAACAATAAAACAACACGCTAAGAATTCAGGGCGAGGACACCAAACGTAGAAAAACGAGGAACGGTTACCAACTTCTTACGGATCATGGTGCCAATAACACTGCAATTCACATATTCCATCATCACCAGTCACTTTAACTTGCATATTTGGATGCAGATGAGTAACATAACCTCAGTGTGCATTTGGTTACTGTACCAACTATCACTTGCCTTGAAGTCTGAGAAATGGCAACTCGTAATAAACAATAAAACACGCCAAGAATCCAGTGCGAGGACACACACGTAATAATACGAGGAACACTTTCCAACTTCTTACTCACTATGCAAGGTGCCAATAACGTGTCTGAAATATTCCATCATTCACCAGTCACTTTTACTTGCATTAATGGATGCAGATGAGTAACATAACCTCAGTTTGCATTTGGATTACCTGACTGGCTAATTATCACTTATCTTTAAGCCTGAGAAAGGGCAAATCGTAATAAACAATAAAACATGCTAAGAACGCAGGCAGGACACCAAACATAGAAATATGAGCAACTTCTTATTATGCATGGTGCCAATAACATTGAATTTCACATATTCCATCATCACCAGTCACCTTTACTTGCATATTTGGATGCAGATGAGTAACATAACCTCAGTTTGCATTTGGGTGACCTGGCTCACTAATTATCACTTACCTTGAAGCTTGAGAAATGGCTACTCGTAATAAACAATAAAACATGCTAAGAACTCAGGGCGAGGACACCAAACGTAGATATATGAGGAACATTTACCAACCTCTTACTATGCATGGTGCCAATAACATTGCAATTCACATATCCATTATCATCAGTCACTTTTACTTGCATATTTTGTATGCAGATTAGTAACATAACCTCAGTTTGCATTTGGGTTTCCTGACTGATTAATTATCACTTACCTTGAAGCTTGAGAATGCCAATTTGTAATAAGCAACAAACCAACATGCTAGGAATGCAGGGCAGGACACCAAACGTAGAAATACGAGCAACTTCTTACTATGCATGTTGCCAATAACATTGCATTTCACATATTCCATCATCACCAGATTTGGGTTACCTGACCGGCTAATTATCACTTAGCTTGAAGCCTGAGAAATGGCAACTCGTAATAAACAACATGCTAAGAATTGAGGGCGAGGACACCAAACGTAGAAATACAAGCAACTTCTTACTATGCATGTTGCCAATAACGTTGCATTTCACATATTCCGTCCATCACCAGTCACTTGTATGTGCATATTTGGATGCAGATGAGTAACATAACCTCAGTTTGCATTTGGGTTACCTGACTGGCTAAATATCACTTAGCTTTAAGCGTGAGAAATGGCAACTCGTAATAAACAAAGCATTATAAGAATTCAGGGCGAGGACACCATACGTAGAAGTACGAGCAACGATTACCAACTTCTTTCTATGCATGATGCCAATAACATTGCATTTCACATATTCCATCATCACCAGTCACCTTTACTTGCATATTTGGATGCAGAT
>JAUKNK010000721.1:0-14864 GCA_030765055.1 Mantis religiosa | reverse complement strand
CCTTATTTTTCCATATGAATATGTTCTCCCATGTTGTCAATTTATTTTGGTTTATCACTCCTTTTAATAATTTTGGATTTTGGATCAATGTCATGGTTTTCATTCCAAAAGTGAAATGTTACTGCTGACTTATCTTCTGTTTCAATCTGATGTTTCTAAAGTGCTCTTTGACTCTGGTTTTTAGATTTCTTTTAGTTTGACCTATGTAGCATTTTTCACAATTCTTACAACTTATCTGGTATATTACGGATCTGTTAACTGATGGGACTACATCTTTTGTTTTTGAATTTAGCAATTTTAAAATTGAGTGTCTATTAGTAGGTGCCAAGGTGATATTTTGTTCCTTGAAGATCTTTTTAAATGTTTTTGGGAGATATGTGAATGAACTGAATATGCTGTTGCTTTCTTTTTCTTTTGTAAATGTGGTTGCTTGCTCAATGGTTTTCTTTAGTTTAGCTTTTCTAATTTTCTTCAACTCCAAACTTTTGTTGTATCCATTTTCTTCTGCTATGTGTAGTATTGTTTTTGTTCTTTGAAATATTCTTCTTTTTCCATGGGTATGTTGACTAGTCTGTGTGTAAGGCTGTTTATTATTGCATGTTTATGTGTAATTGGGTTGTGGCTATTATTTGTTATGTAATTTTCTGAATGTGTTGGTTTCCTGTAAATTCCTTTATTTTATTTTTTTTTTTTTTTTGTGTCATTCCTGATGATATTTAGATCCAAGAAGAGAGTTGTCCATTGGTTTCCTTTTTTATAGTGAATTTTATAGTCCTTTCTTGCAGATTGAGTAATTTTAATGCATCTTCTAAATGTTTTATTCGGTACAATTGCAAAGATGTCGTCAACATATCTATACCAAACTTTGAAGATCAAAGGGAAGGACTTTTTGATTTGTGTTTCAAATGCACTCATAAATAATTTAGCCATAAAAGGTGAAAAGTGGATTGCCCATTGATAACCCTGCTTTCTGCTTGTAGTGTTTTCCATTAAAGCTGAAGAAGTTTTGTTAAATGCATATTTTTGTTAGACAAATGTATTCTTCTGCTTCTATTGATTCCACTTCAATTGTAGTTAGCCACTTTTTTAATGCATTCTGTAATTTTTCTGTTGGTATGCTTGGAAATAAAGATGTGTCATCAAATGAAACCAGTCTGTCATTTTTGTACAAAATTTATATCTTTGATTTTTCCTACTAAATCTGAAGAGTTGTTTAAATTTGCACTTTCGAATTTTGGGAAACTATTAAATTTATTTAGCAAGTAAGTGACGAGTATTAATAAACCAAACTACAAATAGTTTCTGTGATTAATTTTGACGTCACTGTTACTAAATTCCTCCAAACACATATAACTGTCAATATAGTTAAGTGATATCTATAAACAAAACTAAAGTTTTAGCCTTCAAGGGATCCAATTCCATAAGAGCCAAAATATTACTAGCAGGAAAACGCACTGAACAAGTCAACTGATTTAATTATCTTGGTTGCAATATCTCTTATTTTAAAAATAGTGACATTTTAAATAAAATCAACAAAATTAATAGTAAACTTTAATTGTATATGTGGCACCATAAAGACAACGTTAAAAAGTACGAGAAGAGACTCCAAATTAAAGTTTTATAAAGCAATAAGCAGTTGCTATATTTTTAAATGGTAGTCAATTTTGAACTTAAAGAAAAAAATTGAAAAAGAACAACAGATTGAAACAGCGGAAATGAAGTTTTTAAGAAATGTAGCAGGGTATAATCTTTTAGATAAGCAAAGAAGTGAGGACATTCGAAATGAATTGAATATTTTTAAGCTAACAGAAAGATTAAAACAAGATAAAAAATAACTGGAAGGAACATGTATACAGAATGAATGATAGCCGCATTCCGCAACTAGTTTTAGATTACAAACCATTAGGTAGAAGAAATATTAGTAGGCCACGAAAAAGATGGATACAACACTTTTAATTTCAAATTTATGAGACTGGAACGAGCCTTGATGGCTTAAACCATGAAAAGTTGATGACGATGAACATCAATACAAGTAATATTTCCCTTTCCAGTTCCCATAATAACTTGCATTATTACAGAAGTTTACATTAACCACACACGACCATGTGAAATCATCTTTCTGGTCCCAAGTTTATGTTTGTGATGAGCATAACAGTAGCACCAACTTACAGAATGAGTGTGTGGTGGCTTGCCTGAGGAGGTTTGGTAGGCAACATATGTTTCTGCAAGAGTGATTTTTCTTTATGTTCAGTTACCACTAAGATTACTAGTCACACAACGATTGCTTTTGTGTTGTCATTGCTTTAATACAGGATCTCACTTTTTCATTTCTAAATGTTGGTACTCTGTGCCAGATATGGAATTGCAGAATACGTTTGTGTTCCTTGTTCTGAACAATATGGTAAAACTGCAAATTAATGGCAGTGGTTTGCAAGGAGAATGGCGGGCATGTCCTAGGTTGCTGTAGCGCAGTCAATAGCGAAAACATGTATTTGCTGAAGCTACTAACATTGCGTAACCAAACTAGCAACATTGTAATGCGTAGGAAAACTGGCCAGATTAGAGTGGGTAAATCAAGACACTGATTACGATAGAGCTTATTGAAACAATGTTTTCTAAAATTAAAACTTAAGAGCTTTGTTGGGAATGCGGGACTCTCCTGAATACAGCTGGATACAAAACATTAAAAAAATTAAAAAAATATATATATAATAACAATAATAAGGTACGCTTTTATAACAGTAATATTTTACAATTATTTTCATTTTGGCATGGGAAGGTTCCGTTAGTGCTAATTACAGCATTAATATTATATTTTTCTTTTTCCTTACTTTTTCCATTGGTTTTACTATTTTCTGCAATTTTCTACACATACACTACACACAAACATCCATGCCCAAGGCGGGACTCGAACTAGTTACCCTCTGTGTGGCAGCCGCTAGAAATATACACACTAGCGACCACGGCTACGAGGGCCAGCAGTATTAATAACAACTAGTAATAAATGTTTACTATCTGAGCCAAATTTTCACTATAGTACTACACAAAATTCTGCTTAACAATTTTTCCCCAATTACTTAAATTCCTTTCTATGGCCCGTTGGTTACTCTCTGAGCCTGCCTCGAGGTCATTCAGACAACCCTATCCTCGTTCTCTACTTTATCTTCTGTCTTCTGGCGTATAAGTTGGCAACAGGACAGCCACTGTGTGCACGCATTGTATTAGCACACAGGCCTTTAACAATTTTAACTATTTAGGCTGCAATGTTTCATATTTTAAAAATGAATATATAACAAATAAGATTATAAATTTAACAACAATTGTGTTACCATAACAAGATGTCTCACGACTGCCAAAAAACAAAAAAACAAAAAAAAACAAAATTTTACAAGTAATGGCAGTGCCCAATCTCTTATATGGTTCACAATGTTGGATAATGCATAAAGCGAAGAGACACGAGCAGAAACAAAGATGATTCTCTAATACCAAAAAAAAAAGGAAACCATTTGTTTCTGTGTGTGGAGGGGGCAATCTCAAGAGCCACTAAACCAAATTCCTTCACCATGAGAATCCCTATTCTTCCTGATGGTCACAGACTATAAAATACTTCAACATTCTGAAAATTGAGAGTAAGAGGTTTCCTCTTCATATTCATGTCACCCAATTTCATGGTATATTGTTGAAAACGCATAACAAAAACTATTTCTACACTTTATTGCATATTTGGCAGATTTTAATCACGAAGCATAATGGCGTTGTGAAGCGATAAAAAGTTTTAAAATTGTCATCTTAAGGGAGGTTGTATATAATTTATATTTATCTCATCTTTTACTACAATTTTATCAAGTAATACTTTTCCGTGATTTTGACAAAGTCATGTATATTAGATTCCAGAAACTGACTTATATTCAACCTCTAAAATACAAATCAATATTCTCTAGGCTATTTAGTTAAAGCTTTGCATCCTTATCCGTTAGGATCCAAAAAAAAACCATAAGCAGCCCTACAACTCTAAAATACTACCCCTGCTATGTTTCTGATCCCATTGCACTATTTCAAATATATGTTCCAAATATTGCACATACAATTAGTAGTTGGCAAAAACATTTACAGCTTATAACATCCACTTAAGCTTCATTTTGAATTAAACAGTATTCAAAACTGGCTTTATTTTCAACCTTTTCTCTCCACTTCTTGTTAACTGAGATGTCTCTTTAAACATTACAATATTTTACTGTGGATATAATGATACTATAGACTAAAGTAATCGTCAAATTTGTACTTTCTCTAACACGTACATAGAGATACAGAAGGTGTTGCATACCACCCAAAAATTCAATATAGATAGTTTACCAAAAATTACTTTTTGAAGTCCCCCCACGGGCCTACTTCAGTAGGTACGGGTTTGGCGTACCCGGGGTCCCGAGCCAACAGTCTCCCTCGTGTGGGCTCCTCTTCGTGGTTGAGGGAGACGGTCAACAGATCCACCCACGTGGAGGCTGTGCGTGGAGACCCGTGTTGGTGGAAATGTTTGTCCTGGTGGTTGAGGGATGCATATCTGAGCTACTAACAGTGTTTTTCTGCATTCGGGGAGGGTGGAGAGTACTTGGGGATGAATCTTACGCCAACTTTCATGTCAAACCTTAATCAAAAAAACAATCAAAAACATTGCAGCAATGGAACAGAAGTAGCCGAGTCTTTTGGTCCTCGCTACTTGGTAATCATTCGAACTGAAGAAGGCCAAAAGTTTACGACCGTTAACCGTTTTACCATCCAGAGGGGATTAGACAAAATTGCTGGTCCGGTCAAATCTTGTATACGATCGCGAAATGGCACGCTCCTAGTTGAGGCGCATTCTAACGCCCAGGCGGCATCGTTATTGAAGGCAAGCATGCTAGGGAGTTACCCTATATCCGTTACGGTACATAAGAGACTGAACTCCTCGCGTGGGGTGGTAACCACCCGTGCGTTGGACAGTATGTCCAACGAGTAGATTCAGGAGAACCTGAAAGACCAGGGAGTTATATGTGTGTACCGAGTGCAGCGCAGAGAACGTGGGGAATTGTTGCCTACTCGTACCCTGTTCCTTACTTTTGATAGGGTAGATCTTCCTCAAAGGATTAAAGCAGGATACGATAGTATTGAGGTTAGGCCGTATATACCGAACCGCCTGCGGTGCTACAAGTGTCAGCGCTATGGTCACACTAGTCAACTGTGTAACGGATCTCCAGCATGCGTCAACTGTGGTTTGGCTTTACACGAGGGTGAGTGCTCCTCGCCCATTAAATGTATAAACTGTGCCGGGGAGCATCCATCTAGTTCCAAAGACTATCCACGTTTTGTGGAAGAAAAGGCAATACAGGAGATCCGGGTTAAGGAAAAGGTTTTCTTCTCGGACGTCCGGAAGCTCCTGCGTACTCGCCTGCCCTCTGTCCCTAGGTCCGGTACTTATAGTTGTCTTGGCTAAACCCGTTCCTAGGAAATAAATTGCAACGCAACCCTGCGATGCAGGGGAGCCTACCATCTCAGATAGAGTTCTTGTCGCGACACAAGTACGGAAGTCCACAAATCCATCACCAGCGTCGGCAAATACATCGCCTAAGCGGACGAAGGAATCTAAAACCTCAGCCCCATCCCAAGCCAAACCGTCGACTTCTACATCTAAATATGACAAGCCTGTAATATACGGTCCACCGCCTAAAGTATTTAAGACCAGTTACCAGAGGAAATATTTCCTTAAAGATTCGACCAGTATCCCCAGGAAGAAGAAAACCTCTAGGACATCCCGAAGTTCTTCTGAAGAGCTTTCTGGTGATTATTCGGATCGACGACTGTCATCTTCGTCGATCTTTGTGTCCAATAAATTTGAAGCCCTCGAACCTAAGTTCTCTTTAGGGAAAGGGGCTTCCTCCGCCGAAGAGATGGACCAAGAGGATACCGATTACAGAACGGCAACAACAACAAAACGCCAGGATAAACCGGACGAAAAAGGTGAGCCCTACACCGAAGAAAAAGGGTAAGCTGATTTGGCCACCGTTATACTCGTCTTAATGTAGACCAACTTTTACAACCTATCTCCATAGTTCCAATGGCTATCCTCCAATGGAACATGCGGGGTTTAAGAATACATCGACCAAAACTGGAACTTTTGCTCAGTAAGCATAACCCCTTGGTGGTATGCTTACAAGAGACTAAGCTACGACCGCAAGACAAGTTTAACATCCGACGCTACACACCACTGCGCTGTGATATTGACACAGAAGAGGGCATTCCTGCTCACGGGGGCACTATGATGCTCCTCAGGGATGACATATTTGTAGATCCGGTACAGCTGCAATCTGATATACAATCTGTAGCTGTAAGGATTAAGCTGCCATCAATCGAATTTTGCATTTGCAATGTATATGTCCCGCCATCAGATGACCTCCCGTTAATTGACCTTGAAGATCTGGTTTCCCAACTTTCAACACCATTTCTAATAGTTGGAGCCTTTAATGCCCATGACCCACTATGGGGCTCAACTCGGACATGTTCGAGAGGCCACCTCATTGCGAAATTCTTGGAGAGCAATAACTTGGTTCTCCTGAATTCCGGAGAGCCAACGTTCCTTTCAGACGCCTATAACACCTATTCGCACATCGATTTGGCAGTATGTTCATCCCAGTTAGCAGTTTCATTACAGTGGAAAGTCATCTCTGATTTACACTCCAGCCACCACTTCCCATGTCTTCTTAGTCTCTTAGCACACGATGTGTCTCCCTCACGTATCCCTAGATGGCGCTTTGATCGTGCCAACTGGAACCTTTACACCCAGTTGGCTGTCTTTGATTACAACGAGCACGATTCTGTGAATGATCTAGTCGATCATCTCACAGAGAAAATTCTTTCCGCTGCAGAACAGTCTATTCCACGTTCAGCTACCCAACCCGGTCGATTTCCTGTCCCATGGTGGAACAACGACTGCCGGAATGCTATTCGTTCTCGTAGACGTGCTCTACGGGTATTTCAACGACACCCTACCCTAAGTAATCTAATTGAGTACAAGAAAGCGCGTGCACAGTCTAGGCAAATAATTAAGGATAGCAAAAAGATCTCATGGAACAACTTTGTCTCATCTTTTAACAGATGTACACCTTCATCTGTTGTATGGGATAGGTTAAGGCGCGTGGCCGGAAAATCAACCCACTTGCCAATCGCTAGTCTGCAAACACCTGCAGGAGTTGTTGTTGATCCGTTTGACGTGGCTAACACCTTCGGCTGTGCTTTCGCTCAGGTGTCTAGCTCAAGTAATTATGCTCCTGAGTTTATCTCAAATAAGACTCAGGTAGAATCTCAAGGTTTCGTGTTTAGTTCCAGAAACCTTGAAGACTATAACCACCTCTTCACCTTGGCAGAGTTAGAACACGCTCTTTCATTATCGCGACTGACAGCACCAGGACCGGACGGAATCCACGTTCAAATGTTACAACATCTCTCACCTGAAGGTAAGGCATTCCTGCTCGAGGTCTATAACCGTGTTTGGGTTGATGCCTCGTTTCCGGACAAGTAGCAAGAAGCAACCATTATACCTATCTTGAAAGCTGGCAAGGACCGTCACCTCCCTTCTAGCTACCGTCCTATTTCCCTTACCAGTTGCGCCTGCAAGGTGATGGAACGGATGATAAATGGGCGGTTGGTATGGTGGCTGGAAACGCACAACCTACTGAATAACATCCAGTGCGGTTTTCGACGACGCCGTTCAACAGTGGATCATCTTGTGTCCATGTCGACACAGATTATGAACGGATTCTTAAAAACTGTCAAACAGTCGGAATATTTTTTGACCTCGAAAAGACTTACGATACGTGTTGGCGGGCAGGGTTGCTACGCACTCTGCACACCTGGAATATACGTGAACGCCTACCACTCTTCCTTCAGGAATTCTTGAAAGACCGCGTATTCCGAGTAAGGGTTGGCTAGGTTCTTTCGAACCTTTTTGCTCAAGAGAACGGTGTACCACAGGGATCGGTACTAGGCGTTACGATGTTTGCTATTGCGATTAATTCTTTCTCGAAATGTGTACCTCCGGGGGTCTCGTCATGCCTATTTGTAGACGACTTTGCCGTCTACTGTACATCTCAGCGCACTCCGTTTTTAGAGCGCCGGCTTCAGACCACCTTGGACAACCTTAAGCTTTGGAGTTTAAAGAACGGCTTCCGATTCTCCGCTGAGAAAACCATCTGTGTTAACTTCTGGCGTCAGCAGAGTCGACTACCTCCAAGGCTCCGGCTAGGCGCTGATCTACTACCTTTTGCAGATGAGACGAGGTTCCTTGGATTGATATTTGATAGAAAGCAGTTGGTCGTCGCATATCGCACAACTGAAAGCACGATGTGACCGCTCTTTAAATATCTTGCGGGTACTAAGTGGAAAATCGTGGGGAGCGGATCGTACAGTGTTATTGCAACTTTATCGCGCACTCATCCGTTCCAAATTAGATTATGGTAGTATCGTTTATGGCTCAGCACAACCATCTGTGCTGAAGAGATTAGACACAGTCCATAATTGTGGCATACGTATAGCGGTTGGGGCATTCCCAACGAGCCGATTTATGTATGCTGAGTCTGCAGAACCTCCTCTGCAGTACAGGCGCAACATGCTATTAGCAAATTATGGCTGTGGACTTAATTGCATGCCCACACATCCATCGTTTACGCCGTTCTTTAACACCTTCATGGACGTGCATTACAGGAACACCTCTATTAAACCAAAGCCACCTGGTTTTCGTTTTCGGGAGCTCCTTAGACATCTGGATACTGAAATGCCCAAGATGTATCCTAGGGGGGAGAGGACATACCCTCCTTGGTTGTGCAGAGCGTCCCACGTTGATCTGGGCATGACCAAATATGATAAATCTACCATGTCTATGTCTAGTATCCGCACATGTTTTTTAGAATTTTTATCACGATATCAGGACCATGCTATAATTTATACCGATGGGTCTAAGAACTCCAATGGTGTTGGTTGTGCTTACTTGTGTGGAACCGAACCCTACACATTCGGATTCCACACAAGCACTTCCATTTTTACAGCAGAGCTCTATGCAATATACCGGGCCATTTTACACGTACGTCGACGAAAGTTGGGGGACTGCTTAATCCTGAGTGATTCCCTCAGTGCACTTCAAAGCCTACGGCAGCTGTACAACTACCACCCTATTGTGCAGCGGATACAGGATGCCCTCCAAGTTTTACACACTTCTGGCGTTAGCGTGGTGTGTGCATGGATCCCTGGTCACGTAGGCTTGCGGGACAATGAAATGGCGGATTCGGCAGCCAAGACGGCTACCATGAACCCCAGGTTTCGAATACTATGCGTGACATCGGAAGATTTTAGGGCCGTATTGAGGAGAGCTGTGCATACCTACTGGCAGGAAGAGTGGTCCGCTCTCCACAATAATAAACTTAGATCTATCAAGGAACTTCCGATTACCTGGGTTACCACCTGTCGGTCATCTCGTCGCGAGGAGGTGATTTTGGCTCGGTTGCGCATTGGGCACTGCTTTTTTACTCATAGTTTCCTATTTAAAAAGGAGCCTTCTCCACTGTGTCCGTTTTGCAAACAAGCGTTATCTGTACGACACGTGCTGCTAGAGTGCTTTCACCTAGCAGCCCTTAGAACATCTCTGCAGCTGCCGGTCAGCCTTGCAGAAATGCTGGCGGACGATAACGCAAGAGTGAAGAAGGTCTTTAGATTCCTTTCTAAATTAGATTTTAGGATTTAGCGAATAGTTTTTAAGGCTTTTTAGATTATATTTCTTTTGTATTTATAGCCTTTTTTACGTATATGTATTTTTTATAAGTCTATTGACATATTTAGGGTGTTTTAGAGTAATTTATATCTGGCTTTTGCCATGACCATTCTGTTGACCTCTGCAGTTGAGCGCCCTTATACTCATCATCTTTTTGAGGTTCACTAATAAAAAAATATTTTAAATTTTTTTTAGCTACATTGCAAATACTCCATTACTGTAAGTAATATTACATGGTTTATTCATAACATCTTTGTTTATGTTCATGTACGATGTTATGGTAACCATAACATGTGAAGATAAAAAGTACATCGCTCACGGTAGAAGTATCGTGCATACATGATTAGAAAGTAAAATTCTTTCTTGTTATAATATTGGTATCTGTAATTTTCAAATATTTATGAGTAACATTTACCATAACCATGTGAAGATCAAACGTGCATAGCTCACGGTAGAAGTATCGTAGAGAAAACATTTTTCTACGTTCATGATTAGAAAGGAAAATTCTTTCTTGTTATAATATTTGTATCTGTAATTATCAAATAATTATCAATAACATTTACCATAGCCATGTGAAGATAAAACGTGCACTGCTCGCGGTAGAAGTAACGTACAGAAAAGGTTTTTGTACGATCATGATCAGAGAGCAAAATTCTTTCTTGTTACAATATTGGTATCTGTAATTTTCAAATATTTATCAGCAATATTTACCATAACATCTGAAGATAAACTGTGCATCGCTCGTGTTCTCAGTATTGTAGAGGCAAAATGTTTTGTATTTTCATGATCAGAAAATAATAATCCTTTCTTGTTAAAACATTGGTATCTGTAATTTTCGAATATGTATCCGTAACATTTAACCATAATATGTGAAGATAAAACGTGCATCACTAGTGTTCTAAGTATCGTACAGACAAAATTCTTGTGCATTCATGATCAGAAAGTAAAATTACTTCCCAGTTATAATATTGGTATCTGTAATTTTCAAATATTAATCAGTAATATTTAACCATAATATATGAAGGTAAAACGTGTATCGTTTGTGTTCTAAGTATCGTAGAGACAGGATTTTTGTACATTCATGATCAGAAAGTAAAATTCCTTTCTTGTTATAATATTGGTATCTGTAATTTCAAATATTTATAAGTAACATTTAACCACGACATGTTAAGATAAAACGTGCATTGCTCATGTTCTAAGTATCGTACAGACAACATTCTTGTATGTTCATGATCAGAAAGTAAAATTCTTTCCTGTTATAATATTGGTATCTATAATTTTCAAACATTTATCAGTAACATTTAATCATAACATGAGAAGATAAAACGTGCATCGAGCATGTTCTAAGTATCATAGAGACAAGATTTTTGTACGGTCACGATCAGAACGAAAAATTCTTTATTATTAAACGATTAACATCCGTTATTTTTCACACATTTATCCCAGCGTAAATAATACAAAGCTCTCAGTTCAGGCGCGGGAGTTAGGAGGAGCAAGCTTGGGATTCGCCGCAGTCTGCAGTACAGCCCGCCTACATATCCCTTTAACTTTTGCAAAGGTTATAGTTATTACGATACCATTATGATACGCCTTCGGTAATAGGATTTCACTGCTTCCTTAGGAACGAATGCTCCCAATCCAACTTGGTATTATACGAAAATCCTTCGGAATAAAACCAATAAAATGCATATAAGACACCCCAAAGTAGGGCCAAAACTGTACTAGAACTTTGTTTTTACTGCTCTATTTCCTGCTTATGTCGGGTGCTGCATTGTTTCCTAATGTGTTATGGACTTAAGAAATTGTAGTTAATATTAAGTACTGTACCTAAAGAAAAGATATATTTTGTCCAAAAGTTAAAGCACATTGGTACTATGCAATAATTCTTTGTCTGCTGGTAACACCAAAACAAGGCAATTGACTGTACACATATAACCTTGTTTATCGTTGTCCCTCGTGTTTTCGCTTCAGCTTATTTTCATTTCATTTGCCACTCATTTCAACGAATCCGACACAAGGCTGCTTTAAAATTACGCAGTATTTTTCACTTTATTTCTGACGTTTTGCCATATTCGTCCATAAACACGAAGCGTTATATATAGTGCCAACGTAGTACGTCAGACTTGAAAATATAACCTAACAATTATCATCTTCCAAGCACAGACAGATAAAAGATTTACTTTCAAACTGGTACTTTATTGAACACATGTTACTAAAAATATTATGTGCCAAGTTTATAAGGTGTGTTACTCGTGTCCAAATGTTTTTGTTCTGCCTATAGTTTATTTCACTAAGACGTTTCTTAAACCAAATTAACTTGTAGAAACTAGGCAAACATTTTATTTTCTATTTGTTTTAATCTTCCATTACTTATATTTTTTATTTCCTTCAAACATCACAATGTAAATCTTAATGTCTTGGCATTACAAAGATCGCAGAATGTCACAGATATCACTCAGCGATCAGTTATTAAAAGATTTGTGTATTGCTTAAAGTCAACTTTATTCTCTAATTTCCGAGCACTTACAAGAAAATTACCTATAAGAACAATTTCTACAAACGTGTATCTGATGAATATAAATAGGTAGCGGGATGTATTTCCGTAAGAACATCTTGTACTAAAGTAAAGAACACCGGAAAGCAACACATCATATTTTATTTTTCATAAGTTTCCACCCAATTTGTTTTCCCTCGCTTTTGTTAATTTATGTGCATGTTAAATGACTATCAATCTCCATAACAACCAGAAATCAATATCAAATTTTTCTGTTCGACAAGGAAACAAGACATCTAAATTAAAGTATTATATTATTCAAATAACGAAATGGCAGAACTGAGATCCGGCGTAACCTTCCCTCGCAGAAAAGGAGAAAGTACACACAGCAAGGAAGAGAAGATTTGGTTAAACGCCAAAGTAAAATTACCGCAAGTTCTTAACACGAAAAACGCAAAGTATCCGTCTCGCGGAAAAGGAGAAGGTACACACAAAAAGGAAGAGAACACTTTCTTAAACGCCCAAGTAAATTTTCCGCAAGTTTTTACCATGAAAAACGACGAAGATAAGTTGATAGAGTTAACTAATGCAGACCGAGTGAAACTCATCAAAGCTTTCAAAGAAGAGGGTACCTCGAAAATTGTCAATGCTGCTTGTCGGAGATCACGACGCAGAAGCTGTTCAAGGAGGAGGAGGAGAAGCTGTTCAAGACGGAGAAGAAGTTGTTCAAGGCGGAGGAGGAGTTGTTCAAGACGGAGAAGGAGGAGTTGCTCAAGGAGGAGAAGAAGTTGTTCGAGAAGGAGGAGAAGGAGTTGTTCAAGACGGAGAAGAAGGAGGAGGAGTTGTTCAAGAAGAAGGCGTCGTAATCTAACTACCGAAGGCGAGGATTGATACTGTTATAAAACTCTCACGATCGAAAACAAAGCCCATATCACTAGTCATGAACTGAATTAATTACAATCATTAAAATGGTATATAGTTCTAGTTCTAAATTATACAGATTGTACTAGTCATGTAAAACAGGAACACAAGTAAAAACGGTTCAATACATTTCAACCAAATATGTACATTATTTCACGATGCCATTACCAGATCAACTCGATACGTTGTACAACAGGCCTGGGAAACATTGTTCCATAGTAATGAACAAAGTTGTTCGTCACCTCCTTAACTGCAGTGAACCGGTTTCCTCTTAGGTTTTCCGCTTTAATAGTAATGAAGGGAGTAAAATGATATTGAGTCTTTATTTATGGATGCAGTTTAACTACTGTGGTTCTCACCATCCCATTCCTTATTGGATGTGAAATCCATTTACTTTTGCTCAGAGGCCTCTTTATTAGGCTTGAGGTTATTTTATGTGACCAACATCTACCACTCGGCTATCCGCATTTATGTGATGCTAATGATTTTTACGTCCACCAAAAATCCATCACCCTTCACCAGATATGAAGCTGACACTTGGTGAGCACACTTCCCCAGGTCTGTTGTACAATGTCTGATTGATATTTACTCTAGCAAATTGTCTTATGAGGTTCAATCACAACACAATCTGGACCAGTTGTAATTACATAAACTCCACAAAACGAAGTCTTATCATAGTACACAATGTTTTTGTATTGATATCTTCCGGGCTCTTTACAGGATTTTATGCTACATGCAGTTGTCTGTGAGTGAACTCTGGCTTAGGATGAGAGATGGTAAGTTTATGGAATGTTTAGCCTTGTGTAAGTTTATAGTCACAGCAGATGTTAGCTGTAATGGGAACTATAACCTCGTCAGAGAAAGCTATGTTCTCAGTAGAATTAATTTTATTTTTGACATGAATACAATTAATAACATCAAAAATAAGAAAACTCATTGCATGGATAACATTAATAATGAATTAATTAATTATGCATCCACTCCATTGAAATACCAACTATTAAACTTAATATGTTGGAAGTTCGGTCTTATTCCAGAAGAATGAAGAATAGCAAAAATATATCCAATTTATAAGAAAGGGTGATCGTCATGCATGTAAAACTTATAGAGGCATAAGCATTTTAAATACATGCTATAAAATGTATGCATCCATTCTAATCTATCCTTTAAATATAATAATGGAAAATATAATTATGGAAGTGCAAAATGGATTCAGAAAAGGAAGATCTTGTTCTGAATGTATATATACTGTTAATCAGATAATTGAAAAACATAGGAAGTTCAATATACAGACTTATACGACATTTATAGATTTTAAGAAGGCCTTTGACAAGGTAAATAGAAATAAATTATGGAGTATTATGAAACAGAAAGGCATACCCCAACATTTCATAACAGCAATAAAAAGCTTTATATGTAGAAAATAAGATCATGATAGAACCTGGAATGAAGACAGATCTAATAGCAACAATAAACAAAGGAGTAAGACAAAGGGTGTCCACTTTCATTGTAACTTTATAATATTTATATTTACAATGCCATATCTGATAGGCAGACAAAATTAGATTTGCATTTTATAATTAGGAATAAATATTTAGATACTTTATTATTTGCAGACGATCAAGTTCTCATATGTGGCTAAAAAATGGTCTACAAACA
>JAUKNK010000720.1:0-35000 GCA_030765055.1 Mantis religiosa | reverse complement strand
TAGCCTCGCTGGACTTTGAATGTTTCACACACTTTTTCTTTGCACCTTTCACTCGCTGTTTCGACCTACAACATTTTTTTTTCACTTGTATGACCTTATGCACTTCAATTATTTTAGCCCATTTCACAAACACTTTTTGAATTAATCACACTGGCAATATTTCGCTCATTCTAGCCTCGCTGGACTTTGAATGTTTCACACACTTTTTCTTTGCACCTTTCACTCGCTGTTTCGACCTACAACATTTTTTTTTCACTTGTAAGACCTTTTGCACTTCAATTATTTTAGCCCATTTCACAAACACTTTTTGAATTAATCACACTGGCAATATTTCGCTCATTGTAGCCTCGCTGGACTTTGAATGTTTCACACACTTTTTCTTTGCACCTTTCACTCGCTGTTTCGACCTACAACATTTTTTTTTCACTTGTAAGACCTTTTGCACTTCAATTATTTTAGCCCATTTCACAAACACTTTTTGAATTAATCACACTGGCAATATTTCGCTCATTCTAGCCTCGCTGGACTTTGAATGTTTCCCACACTTTTTCTTTGCACCTTTCACTCGCTGTTTCGACCTACAACATTTTTTTTCACTTGTATGACCTTTTGCACTTCAATTATTTTAGCCCATTTCACAAACACTTTTTGAATTAATCACACTGGCAATATTTCGCTCATTCTAGCCTCGCTGGACTTTGAATGTTTCACACACTTTTTCTTTGCACCTTTCACTCGCTGTTTCGACCTACAACATTTTTTTTTCACTTGTAAGACCTTTTGCACTTCAATTATTTTAGCCCATTTCACAAACACTTTTTGAATTAATCACACTGGCAATATTTCGCTCATTCTAGCCTCGCTGGACTTTGAATGTTTCACACACTTTTTCTTTGCACCTTTCACTCGCTGTTTCGACCTACAACATTTTTTTTTCACTTGTATGACCTTTTGCACTTCAATTATTTTAGCCCATTTCACAAACACTTTTTGAATTAATCACACTGGCAATATTTCGCTCATTCTAGCCTCGCTGGACTTTGAATGTTTCACACACTTTTTCTTTGCACCTTTCACTCGCTGTTTCGACCTACAACATTTTTTTTTCACTTGTAAGACCTTTTGCACTTCAATTATTTTAGCCCATTTCACAAACACTTTTTGAATTAATCACACTGGCAATATTTCGCTCATTCTAGCCTCGCTGGACTTTTAATGTTTCACACACTTTTTGTTTGCACCTTTCACTCGCTGTTTCGATCTACAACATTTTTTTTTCACTTGTATGACCTTTTGCACTTCAATTATTTTAGCCCATTTCACAAACACTTTTTGTGCGCGTTTATAGACGTGTAACATCACTCGCACCACTAGAGGCACTTTCTCACTCGCTCTGTTTCGACCTAGAACATTTCCATTTCACTTGTATGACCTTTTGCACTTGTGGGCGCATTCATTATTTGCGCTTTTCCGAACTTTGGCACTTTAATCACTTTTTTAGACGTGGAATATAACTCGACTTCAGAGGCACTCTCTCACTCGCTCTGTTTCGACCTAGAACATTTCCATTTCACTTGTATGACCTTTTGCACTTGTGGGCGCATTCATTATTTGCTCTTTTCCGAACTTTGGCACTTTAGTCATTTTTTTAGACGTGGAATATCACTCGAATTCAGAGGCACTCTCTCACTCGCTCTGTTTCGACCTAGAACATTTCCATTTCACTTGTATGACCTTTTGCACTTGTGGGCGCATTCATTATTTGCTCTTTTCCGAACTTTGGCACTTTAGTCATTTTTTTAGACGTGGAATATCACTCGAATTCAGAGGCACTCTCTCACTCGCTCTGTTTCGACCTAGAACATTTCCATTTCACTTGTATGACCTTTTGCACTTGTGGGCGCATTCATTATCTGCTCTTTTCCGAACTTTGGCACTTTAATCATTTTTTTAGACGTGGAACATCACTCGAATTCAGAGGCACTTTCTCACTCGCTCTTTCTGTAGCCACAACATCTTACAAGACGTGTATAACATTTTTCACCCGATTTTCGACGCCCAATCTCACCTCTATCATTTTTTGGCCTTTCCGGGCTCCTATAACTTTCCTAGCATCCTAGAGATGGCACACGCATACTTTATGCACCTAGCACACGAACACGTTTGAACTCGTCGTGCTTCTGGCGTCTTGTCGGGGTGGAAGAGGCTCGGAGTCATCTGTCGGGGTCCCAGGCTGGTGTTGTGTGTGTTTTCGGACTGTAGATTTAGTTCTGCGCAGTGGACGTAGGCCAGGCATGGCTCCTGTGATCCCCGAATTTCCATAATTCCCCAGGTGCAGGTTGTCGGCCCGGGCGACTTCTCCCCATCATGGCGCCTTCGGTAGACTTTGCGGTCCTCGTTCTGAACTGCTGAAAAAGAAAGGAAAACATTGTGAGAGTCCGTACGCTACTAATAAAAATAGTCTCGTGTCTAGGAAGGAAGTTCCAGTAATTAGTTATTACTTAACTAACGTGCCACGCCCATATTAGCTTTTGGCGGGAAGAATTTCTCAGCGCGTTACGTCGGCTGCCTTCCTCCTCTTGCCTCCTCCCTCTGCTAACTCCGGCTGCCGTCCTCGTGCCGAACTGCTGTAAAAAAGGGAAAACATTGTGAGAGTCCGTACGCTACTAATAAAAATAGTCTCTTATCTAGGAAGGAAGTTCCAGTAATTAGTAATTACATAACTTTGGTAAACAAGCCACGCCGAATTAGCTTTTTAGCGGGCAGAATTTCTCGGCATGTTACGTCGGCTGCTTCTGAGCTCTCAGCACTCTCCTCCTCTCGCCTCCTTTCTCTCCTAACTCAAACAAAGTGAAAGACAAAGTGAAAAGAACGAGAAACGCAGCCCTGGCGTCCGTACGCGTCGGCTGCCTGGGCCGTTATAATTCAAACTGATTGATCACGTGACCGCTGGATGGAAGCCATCACACCAGAGCGATGACTCAGGATTACGTCACCCTTGGCTACTTCCTTGCAAGTAGCGTTCACCTCTTGGTCGAGGTCATCCGAGCGAGTTTGCACAATGCATTCTTACGACCAGTGTGCCACAGATTAACGTCGATCGCAAGTTAAACACGACCGTTTGTTAATTAAAGAAAACTGGGCCCTGGAATCCCCAAACATGTTCGCTTGCTTGGCAATGCGTACGCAGAAACATTACTTTTCCTACGAGGCGCCGAACTTCGAGTTTTAGCTCACCTCCACCTAGCACTCCGCGACCGTCTCTCCGGACCCTCCCTTGGGGGAAACCTTAACACTTGGGCGCAAGAGAGGCCGGGGAGGGGTAATGCAATACTAGTTACCCTACCTGGGGCCGAACTTCGAGTTTTAGCTCACCTCCACGTAGCACTCCGCGTAGCGTAGCTCTCCGTACCCTCCCTTGCGGGGAAACCTTAACACTCGAAGCTTTTCGTTAATTATGGAGGTTTCTAAACATTATTCTAGCATCCAAACTAGACTCGGGCGAGGTCCGGCTTTTGGCACTCAACTGCCCCTGGTGTGTGTTTTCGAAACTACTGTCACTTGATCGATTGTCGTAATTGGCGCCGGTGACGACAGGTGGCGGCCCGATCGACTAATGGCGGGTGGTGGACCAATGACAATGACTGTAGCAAATCGTTCCCACCTCCTGCCGCCATTGAAAACGGTCTCTGCCGACCAATGGGGTGAGCTCTTGCTCGAGACGGAAGACTGGCAATTATTTAAGGTGTGCCGAATGTATGTAGCAAATAGCAGAGTATGCCTATGTTTGCCTGTTCCATTTATTATACATGCACTCTAAGCAACTAAATTCTGCATTTTCAACATATTTTACGTCTTGACATTCGGGAGCTGCTCTCGAAAAGGCTAAATCGATAATAGCACGGCTAAAATAATCCTGTGGTAATTTGAATAATTAAGCATTGCCCAAACTTCACCTCTTTGAAATATCTGAAGGAGTGGGGAGGTCGGCCAAAGCAGTATCTGGAATCTCAATTAGTGCATGTGCTTCCCGCACTTCATTTACTGCAAACGTCCTTTATAAATGTTAACGATCTTAAAGACTGCAATTAAGGTTAGGGGTAAATGTGCCGAGCTATATTTGAGCACAAGTGAGTGAAAAAAAGTTTTTTTCATAAATGTGAAACATGCTTCATTGGTATTCGTTTAATAAAGGAAACGCAGTGTGCCAAAGGTTAACGTCAATCGCAAGTTAAACACGACCGTTTGTTAATTAAAGAAAACTGGGCCCAGGAATCCCCAAACATGTTCACCTGCTTGGCAATGTGTACGCAGCAACATTACTTTTCCTACGAGGCGCCGAACTTCGAGTTTTAGCTCACCTCCACCTAGCACTCCGCGACCGTCTCTCCGTACCCTCCCTTGGGGGAAACCTTAACACTTGGGCGCAAAGGAGGTCGGGGAGGGGTGATGCAATAAAAGTTAACCTACCTGAGGCCGAGCTTCGAGTTTTAGCTCACCTCCACTTAGCACTCCGCGACCGTCTCTCCGTACCCTCCCTTGGGGGAAACCTTAACACTTGGGCGCAAAGGAGGTCGGGGAGGGGTGATGCAATAAAAGTTAACCTACCTGAGGCCGAGCTTCGAGTTTTAGCTCACCTCCACGTAGCACTCCGCGACGGTCTCTCCGTACCCTCCGTTGGGGGAAACCTTAACGCTTGGGCGCAAGAGAGCCGGGGAGTGGTAATGCAATACTAGCTACCCTACCTGGGGCCGAACTTCGAGTTTTAGCTCACCTCCACCTAGCACTCCGCGACCGTCTCTCCGGACCCTCCCTTGGGGGAAACCTTAACACTTGGGCGCAAGAGAGGCCGGGGAGGGGTAATGCAATACTAGTTACCCTACCTGGGGCCGAACTTCGAGTTTTAGCTCACCTCCACGTAGCACTCCGCGTAGCGTAGCTCTCCGGACCCTCCCTTGCGGGGAAACCTTAACACTCGAAGCTTTTCGTTAATTATGGAGGTTTCTAAACATTATTCTAGCATCCAAACTAGACTCGGGCGAGGTCCGGCTTTTGGCACTCAACTGCCCCTGGTGTGTGTTTTCGAAACTACTGTCACTTGAACGATTGTCGTAATTGGCGCCGGTGACGACAGGTGGCGGCCCGATCGACTAATGGCGGGTGGTGGACCAATGACAATGACTGTAGCAAATCGTTCCCACCTCCTGCCGCCATTGAAAACGGTCTCTGCCGACCAATGGGGTGAGCTCTTGCTCGAGACGGAAGACTGGCAATTATTTAAGGTGTGCCGAATGTATGTAGCAAATAGCAGAGTATGACTATGTTTGCCTGTTCCATTTATTATACATGCACTCTAAGCAACTAAATTCTGCATTTTCAACATATTTTACGTCTTGACATTCGGGAGCTGCTCTCGAAAAGGCTAAATCGATAATAGCACGGCTAAAATAATCCTGTGGTAATTTGAATAATTAAGCATTGCCCAAACTTCACCTCTTTGAAATACTGAAGGAGTGGGGAGGTCGGCTAAAGCAGTATCTGGAATCTCAATTAGTGCATGTGCTTCCCGCACTTCATTTACTGCAAACGTCCTTTATAAATGTTAACGATCTTAAAGACTGCAATTAAGGTTAGGGGTAAATGTGCCGAGCTATATTTGAGCACAAGTGAGTGAAAAAAAGTTTTTTTCATAAATGTGAAACATGCTTCATTGGTATTCGTTTAATAAAGGAAACGCGGTGTGCCAAAGATTAACGTCAATCGCAAGTTAAACACGACCGTTTGTTAATTAAAGAAAACTGGGCCCAGGAATCCCCAAACATGTTCACTTGCTTGGCAATGCGTACGCAGCAACATTACTTTTCCTACGAGGCGCCGAACTTCGAGTTTTAGCTCACCTCCACCTAGCACTCCGCGACCGTCTCTCCGGACCCTCCCTTGGGGGAAACCTTAACACTTGGGCGCAAGAGAGGCCGGGGAGGGGTAATGCAATACTAGTTACCCTACCTGGGGCCGAACTTCGAGTTTTAGCTCACCTCCACGTAGCACTCCGCGACGGTCTCTCCGTACCCTCCGTTGGGGGAAACCTTAACGCTTGGGCGCAAGAGAGCCGGGGAGTGGTAATGCAATACTAGTTACCCTACCTGGGGCCGAACTTCGAGTTTTAGCTCACCTCCACCTAGCACTCCGCGACGGTCTCTCCGTACCCTCCGTTGGGGGAAACCTTAACGCTTGGGCGCAAGAGAGCCGGGGAGAGGTAATGCAATACTAGTTACCCTACCTGAGGCCGAACTTCGAGTTTTAGCTCACCTCCACGTGGCACCCCGCGACGGTCTCTCCGTAACCTCCCTTGGGAGAAACCTTAACACTTGGGCGAGAGAGAGGCCGGGGAGGCGTAATGCAATACAAGTTACCCTACCTGGGGCCGAACTTCGAGTTTTAGCTCACCTCCACGTAGCACTCCGCGACGGTCTCTCCGCACCCTCTCTTGCGGGGAAACCTTAACACTCGAAGCTTTTCGTTAATTATGGAGGTTTCTAAACATTATTCTAGCATCCAAACTAGACTCGGGCGAGGTCCGGCTTTTGGCACTCATCTGCCCCTGGTGTGTGTTTTCGAAACTACTGTCACTTGATCGATTGTCGTAATTGGCGCCGGTGACGACAGGTGGCGGCCCGATCGACTAATGGCGGGTGGTGGACCAATGACAATGACTGTAGCAAATCGTTCCCACCTCCTGCCGCCATTGAAAACGGTCTCTGCCGACCAATGGGGTGAGCTCTTGCTCGAGACGGAAGACTGGCAATTATTTAAGGTGTGCCGAATGTATGTAGCAAATAGCAGAGTATGACTATGTTTGCCTGTTCCATTTATTATACATGCACTCTAAATTCTGCATTTTCAACATATTTTTCGTCTTGACATTCGGGAGCTGCTCTCGAAAAGGCCAAATCGATAATAGCACGGCTAAAATAATCCTGTGGTAATTTGAATAATTAAGCATTGCCCAAACTTCACCTCTTTGAAATATCTGAAGGAGTGGGGAGGTCGGCTAAAGCAGTATCTGGGATCTCAATTAGTGCATGTGCTTCCCGCACTTCATTTACTGCAAACGTCCTTTATAAATGTTAACGATCTTAAAGACTGCAATTAAGGTTAGGGGTAAATGTGCCGAGCTATATTTGAGCACAAGTGAGTGAAAAAAAGTTTTTTTCATAAATGTGAAACATGCTTCATTGGTATTCGTTTAATAAAGGAAACGCAGTGTGCCAAAGGTTAACGTCAATCGCAAGTTAAACACGACCGTTTGTTAATTAAAGAAAACTGGGCCCAGGAATCCCCAAACATGTTCACTTGCTTGGCAATGTGTACGCAGCAACATTACTTTTCCTATGAGGCGCCGAACTTCGAGTTTTAGCTCACCTCCACCTAGCACTCCGCGACCGTCTCTCCGTACCCTCCCTTGGGGGAAACCTTAACACTTGGGCGCAAAGGAGGTCGGGGAGGGGTGATGCAATACTAGTTAACCTACCTGAGGCCGAGCTTCGAGTTTTAGCTCACCTCCACTTAGCACTCCGCGACCGTCTCTCCGTAACCTCCCTCCGTAACCTTAGAAAGAGCTTCGATTTTGGGCAAAAATAACTTTTTTAAAAACACGAAATATACATCACAGGCATTCGTTTAGAAGGGGAAACTCGTCCCAATAATCGTTTATGCTAATTTGTCCCTCTCTCGCAAGCGATTTGCACCGCAAGTGGTCGTTCCCCCAGGCTGGACTTTGAAAAATTTCGCTCGGAGTTGGACATTGAAAAATTTTTATCGGACCGAAAAAAGTTTTTTTGATTAATGTGAAACATGCATCTTTGGTATTCGTTAGATAAGGGAAACGCATCCTAAGTTCCGTTTTTGCTAATTTGTCCTTCTTTCGCTGGCGCTTTGCACAGATTTGGACTCAGAAAATTTTTCGATTTTGGGAAAAAATAATTTTTTTAAAAACACGAAATATACATCACAGGCATTCGTTTAGAAGGGGAAACTCGTCCCAATAATCGTTTATGCTAATTTGTCCCTCTTTCTCTGGCGCTTTACACCGATTTGGACGTAGAAAAGGTTTCGATTTTGGGCAAAAATAACTTTTTTAGAAACACGAAATATACATCGCAGGCATTCATTTGGAAGAAGAAACTCTTCCCAAGATTCGTCTTTGCTAATTTGTCGCTCTCTCGCAAGCGGTTTCCACCGCAAGTGGTCGTTCCCCCATGCTGGACTTTGAAAAATTTCGCTCGGAGTTGGACTTTGAAAAATTGTTATCAGACCGAAAAAAGTCTTTTGATTAATGTGAAACATGCATCCTTGGTATTCGTTAGATAACGGAAACGCATCCTAAGTTCTGTTTTTGCTAATTAGTCCCTCTTTCACTGGCGCTTTGCACAGATTTGGAGTCAGAAAAATTTTCGATTTTTAGAGAAATTCATTTTTTTAAAAGCACGAAATATACATCACAGGCATGCGCTTAGCAGGGAAAACTCGTCCCAGGAATCGTTTTTGCTAATTTGTCCCTCTTTCACTAGCGGTTTGCACAGAAAGTGAACCTTCCCCCATGCTGGACTTAGAAATTTTTCGCTCGGAGTTGGACTTAGAAATATTTTGATCGAAGTGAAAAAAATGTTTTTTGAAAAAAGTGAAACATGCATGGGTGGCATTCGTTTGATCAGGCAAACACATCCTAAGGTTCGCTTTCGCAAATTTGTCCCTCTTTAAGTGGCAGTTTGCTCCGAAAGTGGTAGTTCTCCCATGTACTACGCGGCTGGACTTAGAAAATTTTCGCTCGGAGTTGGAGTTTAACTTTTTTCGGACCGAAAAAATTTTTTTTTGAAAAATGTGAAATATGCATCATTGGTGTTCGTTTGATAAAGAAAACACATCTTTAGCCTAGTTTCTGCTAATTTGGCCCTGTTTCATTGACTTTTTGCGCCGATTTGGACTTAGAAAAAGTTTCGATATTTTTCAAAAATAATTTTTTTAAAAACATGAAATATACATCGGAGGCATTCTTTTAGAAAGGGAAACACATCCCAAGAACAATTTTGGCAAATTTCCCCGTTTTTCGATGGCGCGTTGCACCACACCTACAAGACGACAATTCCGGGGACTTAGAAATTTTTCGCTCGGAGTTGGACTTAGAAAAATTTTTATCGAAGTGAAAAAAATGTTTTTTGAAAAAAGTGAAACAGGCATGGGTGGCATTCGTTTGATAAGGCAAACACATCCTAAGGTTCGCTTTCGCAAATTTGTCCCTCTTTAAGTGGCAGTTTGCTCCGAAAGTGGTAGTTCTCCCATGTACTACGCGGCTGGACTTAGAAAATTTTCGCTCGGAGTTGGACTTTAACTTTTTTCGGACCGAAAAAAAGTTTTTTTGAAAAATGTGAAATACGCATCATTGGTGTTCGTTTGATAAAGAAAACACATCCTTAGCCTCGTTCCTGCTAATTTTTCCCTGTTTCATCGACTTTTTGCGCCGATTTGGACTTAGAAAAAGTTTCGATATTTTGCAAAAATATTTTTTTTAAAAACATGAAATATACATCGGAGGCATTCTTTTAGAAAGGGAAACACATCCCAAGAACAATTTTGGCAAATTTCCCCGTTTTTCGATGGCGCGTTGCACCACACCTACAAGACGACAATTCTTGCCCTCGGGCGGCGAGGCCTCAACTGCCGGCATGGTCAAGAGACGAAAGCCCCGGGGACTTAGAAATTTTTCGCTCGGAGTTGGACTTAGAAAAATTTTGATCGAAGTGAAAAAAATGTTTTTTGAAAAAAGTGAAACATGCATGGGTGCATTCGTTTGATAAGGCAAACACATCCTAAGGTTCGCTTTCGCAAATTTGTCCCTCTTTAAGTGGCAGTTTGCTCCGAAAGTGGTAGTTCTCCCATGTACTACGCGGCTGGACTTAGAAAATTTTCGCTCGGAGTTGGACTTTAACTTTTTTCGGACCGAAAAAAAGTTTTTTTGAAAAATGTGAAATATGCATATTTGGTGTTCGTTTGATAAAGGAAACACATCCTTAGCCTAGGTTCTGCTAATTTGGCCCTGTATCATTGACTTTTTGCGCCGATTTGGACTTAGAAAAAGTTTCGATATTTTGCAAAAATAATTTTTTTAAAAACATGAAATATACATCGGAGGCATTCTTTTAGCAAGGGAAACACATACCAAGAACAATTTTGGCAAATTTCCCCGTTTTTCGATGGCGCGTTGCACCACACCTACAAGACGACAATTCCGGCCCTCGGGCGGCGAGGCCTCAACTGCCGGCATGGTCAAGAGACGAAAGCCCCGGGGACTTAGAAATTTTTCGCTCGGAGTTGGACTTAGAAAAATTTTGATCGAAGTGAAGAAAATGTTTTTTGAAAAAGGTGAAACATGCATCGGTGGCATTCGTTTGATAAGGCAAACAGATCCTAAGGTTCGCTTTTGCAAATTTGTCCCCCTTTAAGTAGCACTTTGCTCCGAAAGTGGTAGTTTGCCCATGTACTACGCGGCTGGACTTAGAAAATTTTCGCTCGGAGTTGGACTTTAACTTTTTTCGGACCGAAAAAAAGTTTTTTTTGAAAAATGTGAAATATGCATCATTGGTGTTCGTTTGATAAAGAAAACGCATCCTTAGCCTCGTTTTTGCTAATTTGGCCCTGTTTCATTGACTTTTTGCGCCGATTTGGACTTAGAAAAAGTTTCGATATTTTGCAAAAATAATTTTTTTAAAAACATGAAATATACATCGGAGGCATTCTTTTAGAAAGGGAAACAGATCCCAAGAACAATTTTGGCAAATTTCCCCGTTTTTCGATGGCGCGTTGCACCACACCTACAAGACGACAATTCCGGCCCTCGGGCGGCGAGGCCTCAACTGCCGGCATGGTCAAGAGACGAAAGCCCCGGGGACTTAGAAATTTTTCGCTCGGAGTTGGACTTAGAAAAATTTTTATCGAAGTGAAAAAAATGTTTTTTGAAAAAAGTGAAACATGCATGGGTGGCATTCGTTTGATTAGGCAAACACATCCTAAGGTTCGCTTTCGCAAATTTGTCCCTCTTTAAGTGGCAGTTTGCTCCGAAAGTGGTAGTTCTCCCATGTACTACGCGGCTGGACTTAGAAAATTTTCGCTCGGAGTTGGACTTTAACTTTTTTCGGACCGAAAAAAAGTTTTTTTGAAAAATGTGAAATATGCATCATTGGTGTTCGTTTGATAAAGAAAACACATCCTTAGCCTCGTTCCTGCTAATTTGGCCCTGTTTCATCGACTTTTTGCGCCGATTTGGACTTAGAAAAAGTTTCGATATTTTGCAAATAAATTTTTTTAAAAACATGAAATATACATCGGAGGCATTCTTTTAGAAAGGGAAACACATCCCAAGAACAATTTTGGCAAATTTTCCCGTTTTTCGATGGCGCGTTGCACCACACCTACAAGACGACAATTCTTGCCCTCGGGCGGCGAGGCCTCAACTGCCGGCATGGTCAAGAGACGAAAGCCCCGGGGACTTAGAAATTTTTCGCTCGGAGTTGGACTTAGAAAAATTTTTATCGAAGTGAAAAAAATGTTTTTTGAAAAAAGTGAAACATGCATGGGTGGCATTCGTTTGATTAGGCAAACACATCCTAAGGTTCGCTTTCGCAAATTTGTCCCTCTTTAAGTGGCAGTTTGCTCCGAAAGTGGTAGTTCTCCCATGTACTACGCGGCTGGACTTAGAAAATTTTCGCTCGGAGTTGGACTTTAACTTTTTTCGGACCGAAAAAAAGTTTTTTTGAAAAATGTGAAATATGCATCATTGGTGTTCGTTTGATAAAGAAAACACATCCTTAGCCTCGTTCCTGCTAATTTGGCCCTGTTTCATCGACTTTTTGCGCCGATTTGGACTTAGAAAAAGTTTCGATATTTTGCAAAAATAATTTTTTTAAAAACATGAAATATACATCGGAGGCATTCTTTTAGAAAGGGAAACACATCCCAAGAACAATTTTGGCAAATTTCCCCGTTTTTCGATGGCGCGTTGCACCACACCTACAAGACGACAATTCTTGCCCTCGGTCGGCGAGGCCTCAACTGCCGGCATGGTCAAGAGACGAAAGCCCCGGGGACTTAGAAATTTTTCGCTCGGAGTTGGACTTAGAAAAAGTTTCGATATTTTGCAAAAATAATTTCTTTAAAAACATGAAATATACATCGGAGGCATTCTTTTAGAATGGGAAACACATCCCAAGAACGATTTTGGCAAATTTCCCCGTTTTTCGATGGCGCGTTGCACCACACCTACAAGACGACAATTCTTGCCCTCGGGCGGCGAGGCCTCAACTGCCGGCATGGTCACGAGACGAAAGCCCCGGGGACTTAGAAATTTTTCGCTCAGAGTTGGACTTTAACTTTTTTCGGACCGAAAAAAAGTTTTTTTGAAAAATGTGAAATATGCATATTTGGTGTTCGTTTGATAAAGAAAACACATCCCTAGCCTAGTTTCTGCTAATTTGGCCCTGTATCATTGACTTTTTGCGCCGATTTGGACTTAGAAAAAGTTTCGATATTTTGCAAAAATAATTTTTTTAAAAACATGAAATATACATCGGAGGCATTCTTTTAGAAAGGGAAACACATCCCAAGAACAATTTTGGCAAATTTTCCCATTTTTCGATGGCGCGTTGCACCACACCTACAAGACGACAATTCTTGCCCTCGGGCGGCGAGGCCTCAACTGCCGGCATGGTCAAGAGACGAAAGCCCCGGGGACTTAGAAATTTTTCGCTCGGAGTTGGACTTAGAAAAATTTTTATCGAAGTGAAAAAAATGTTTTTTGAAAAAAGTGAAACATGCATGGGTGGCATTCGTTTGATTAGGCAAACACATCCTAAGGTTCGCTTTCGCAAATTTGTCCCTCTTTAAGTGGCAGTTTGCTCCGAAAGTGGTAGTTCTCCCATGTACTACGCGGCTGGACTTAGAAAATTTTCGCTCGGAGTTGGACTTTAACTTTTTTCGGACCGAAAAAAAGTTTTTTTGAAAAATGTGAAATATGCATCATTGGTGTTCGTTTGATAAAGAAAACACATCCTTAGCCTCGTTCCTGCTAATTTGGCCCTGTTTCATCGACTTTTTGCGCCGATTTGGACTTAGAAAAAGTTTCGATATTTTGCAAAAATAATTTTTTTAAAAACATGAAATATACATCGGAGGCATTCTTTTAGAAAGGGAAACACATCCCAAGAACAATTTTGGCAAATTTCCCCGTTTTTCGATGGCGCGTTGCACCACACCTACAAGACGACAATTCTTGCCCTCGGTCGGCGAGGCCTCAACTGCCGGCATGGTCAAGAGACGAAAGCCCCGGGGACTTAGAAATTTTTCGCTCGGAGTTGGACTTAGAAAAAGTTTCGATATTTTGCAAAAATAATTTTTTTAAAAACATGAAATATACATCGAATGCATTCTTTTAGAATGGGAAACACACCCCAAGAACAATTTTGGCAAATTTCCCCGTTTTTCGATGGCGCGTTGCACCACACCTACAAGACGACAATTCCGGCCCTCGGGCGGCGAGGCCTCAACTGCCGGCATGGTCAAGAGACGAAAGCCCCGGGGACTTAGAAAAATTTTTCGCTCGGAGTTGGACTTAGAAAAAGTTTCAATATTTTGCAAAAATAATTTTTTTAAAAACATGAAATATACATCGGAGGCATTCTTTTAGAATGGGAAACACATCCCAAGAACGATTTTGGCAAATTTCCCCGTTTTTCGATGGCGCGTTGCACCACACCTACAAGACGACAATTCTTGCCCTCGGGCGGCGAGGCCTCAACTGCCGGCATGGTCACGAGACGAAAGCCCCGGGGACTTAGAAATTTTTCGCTCAGAGTTGGACTTTAACTTTTTTCGGACCGAAAAAAGTTTTTTTGAAAAATGTGAAATATGCATATTTGGTGTTCGTTTGATAAAGAAAACACATCCCTAGCCTAGTTTCTGCTAATTTGGCACTGTATCATTGACTTTTTGCGCCGATTTGGACTTAGAAAAAGTTTCGATATTTTGCAAAAATAATTTTTTTAAAAACATGAAATATACATCGGAGGCATTCTTTTAGAAAGGGAAACACATCCCAAGAACAATTTTGGCAAATTTTCCCGTTTTTCGATGGCGCGTTGCACCACACCTACAAGACGACAATTCTTGCCCTCGGGCGGCGAGGCCTCAACTGCCGGCATGGTCAAGAGACGAAAGCCCCGGGGACTTAGAAATTTTTCGCTCGGAGTTGGACTTAGAAAAATTTTTATCGAAGTGAAAAAAATGTTTTTTGAAAAAAGTGAAACATGCATGGGTGGCATTCGTTTGATTAGGCAAACACATCCTAAGGTTCGCTTTCGCAAATTTGTCCCTCTTTAAGTGGCAGTTTGCTCCGAAAGTGGTAGTTCTCCCATGTACTACGCGGCTGGACTTAGAAAATTTTCGCTCGGAGTTGGACTTTAACTTTTTTCGGACCGAAAAAAAGTTTTTTTGAAAAATGTGAAATATGCATCATTGGTGTTCGTTTGATAAAGAAAACACATCCTTAGCCTCGTTCCTGCTAATTTGGCCCTGTTTCATCGACTTTTTGCGCCGATTTGGACTTAGAAAAAGTTTCGATATTTTGCAAAAATAATTTTTTTAAAAACATGAAATATACATCGGAGGCATTCTTTTAGAAAGGGAAACACATCCCAAGAACAATTTTGGCAAATTTCCCCGTTTTTCGATGGCGCGTTGCACCACACCTACAAGACGACAATTCTTGCCCTCGGTCGGCGAGGCCTCAACTGCCGGCATGGTCAAGAGACGAAAGCCCCGGGGACTTAGAAATTTTTCGCTCGGAGTTGGACTTAGAAAAAGTTTCGATATTTTGCAAAAATAATTTTTTTAAAAACATGAAATATACATCGGAGGCATTCTTTTAGAATGGGAAACACATCCCAAGAACGATTTTGGCAAATTTCCCCGTTTTTCGATGGCGCGTTGCACCACACCTACAAGACGACAATTCTTGCCCTCGGGCGGCGAGGCCTCAACTGCCGGCATGGTCAAGAGACGAAAGCCCCGGGGACTTAGAAATTTTTCGCTCGGAGTTGGACTTAGAAAAAGTTTCGATATTTTGCAAAAATAATTTTTTTAAAAACATGAAATATACATCGAAGGCATTCTTTTAGAATGGGAAACACATCCCAAGAACGATTTTGGCAAATTTCCCCGTTTTTCGATGGCGCGTTGCACCACACCTACAAGACGACAATTCTTGCCCTCGGGCGGCGAGGCCTCAACTGCCGGCATGGTCACGAGACGAAAGCCCCGGGGACTTAGAAATTTTTCGCTCATAGTTGGACTTTAACTTTTTTCGGACCGAAAAAAAGTTTTTTTGAAAAATGTGAAATATGCATATTTGGTGTTCGTTTGATAAAGAAAACACATCCCTAGCCTAGTTTCTGCTAATTTGGCCCTGTATCATTGACTTTTTGCGCCGATTTGGACTTAGAAAAAGTTTCGATATTTTGCAAAAATAATTTTTTTAAAAACATGAAATATACATCGGAGGCATTCTTTTAGAAAGGGAAACACATCCCAAGAACAATTTTGGCAAATTTTCCCGTTTTTCGATGGCGCGTTGCACCACACCTACAAGACGACAATTCTTGCCCTCGGGCGGCGAGGCCTCAACTGCCGGCATGGTCAAGAGACGAAAGCCCCGGGGACTTAGAAATTTTTCGCTCGGAGTTGGACTTAGAAAAATTTTTATCGAAGTGAAAAAAATGTTTTTTGAAAAAAGTGAAACATGCATGGGTGGCATTCGTTTGATTAGGCAAACACATCCTAAGGTTCGTTTTCGCAAATTTGTCCCTCTTTAAGTGGCAGTTTGCTCCGAAAGTGGTAGTTCTCCCATGTACTACGCGGCTGGACTTAGAAAATTTTCGCTCGGAGTTGGACTTTAACTTTTTTCGGACCGAAAAAAAGTTTTTTTGAAAAATGTGAAATATGCATCATTGGTGTTCGTTTGATAAAGAAAACACATCCTTTGCCTCGTTCCTGCTAATTTGGCCCTGTTTCATCGACTTTTTGCGCCGATTTGGACTTAGAAAAAGTTTCGATATTTTGCAAAAATAATTTTTTTAAAAACATGAAATATACATCGGAGGCATTCTTTTAGAAAGGGAAACACATCCCAAGAACAATTTTGGCAAATTTCCCCGTTTTTCGATGGCGCGTTGCACCACACCTACAAGACGACAATTCTTGCCCTCGGTCGGCGAGGCCTCAACTGCCGGCATGGTCAAGAGACGAAAGCCCCGGGGACTTAGAAATTTTTCGCTCGGAGTTGGACTTAGAAAAAGTTTCGATATTTTGCAAAAATAATTTTTTTAAAAACATGAAATATACATCGGAGGCATTCTTTTAGAATGGGAAACACATCCCAAGAACGATTTTGGCAAATTTCCCCGTTTTTCGATGGCGCGTTGCACCACACCTACAAGACGACAATTCTTGCCCTCGGTCGGCGAGGCCTCAACTGCCGGCATGGTCACGAGACGAAAGCCCCGGGGACTTAGAAATTTTTCGCTCAGAGTTGGACTTTAACTTTTTTCGGCCCGAAAAAAAGTTTTTTTGAAAAATGTGAAATATGCATATTTGGTGTTCGTTTGATAAAGAAAACACATCCCTAGCCTAGTTTCTGCTAATTTGGCCCTGTATCATTGACTTTTTGCGCCGATTTGGACTTAGAAAAAGTTTCGATATTTTGCAAAAATAATTTTTTTAAAAACATGAAATATACATCGGAGGCATTCTTTTAGAAAGGGAAACACATCCCAAGAACAATTTTGGCAAATTTTCCCGTTTTTCGATGGCGCGTTGCACCACACCTACAAGACGACAATTCTTGCCCTCGGTCGGCGAGGCCTCAACTGCCGGCATGGTCAAGAGACGAAAGCCCCGGGGACTTAGAAATTTTTCGCTCGGAGTTGGACTTAGAAAAAGTTTCGATATTTTGCAAAAATAATTTTTTTAAAAACATGAAATATACATCGGAGGCATTCTTTTAGAATGGGAAACACATCCCAAGAACGATTTTGGCAAATTTCCCCGTTTTTCATGGCGCGTTGCACCACACCTACAAGACGACAATTCTTGCCCTCGGGCGGCGAGGCCTCAACTGCCGGCATGGTCAAGAGACGAAAGCCCCGGGGACTTAGAAATTTTTCGCTCGGAGTTGGACTTAGAAAAATTTTTATCGAAGTGAAAAAAATGTTTTTTGAAAAAAGTGAAACATGCATGGGTGGCATTCGTTTGATTAGGCAAACACATCCTAAGGTTCGCTTTCGCAAATTTGTCCCTCTTTAAGTGGCAGTTTGCTCCGAAAGTGGTAGTTCTCCCATGTACTACGCGGCTGGACTTAGAAAATTTTCGCTCGGAGTTGGACTTTAACTTTTTTCGGACCGAAAAAAAGTTTTTTTGAAAAATGTGAAATATGCATCATTGGTGTTCGTTTGATAAAGAAAACACATCCTTAGCCTCGTTCCTGCTAATTTGGCCCTGTTTCATCGACTTTTTGCGCCGATTTGGACTTAGAAAAAGTTTCGATATTTTGCAAAAATAATTTTTTTAAAAACATGAAATATACATCGGAGGCATTCTTTTAGAAAGGGAAACACATCCCAAGAACAATTTTGGCAAATTTCCCCGTTTTTCGATGGCGCGTTGCACCACACCTACAAGACGACAATTCTTGCCCTCGGTCGGCGAGGCCTCAACTGCCGGCATGGTCAAGAGACGAAAGCCCCGGGGACTTAGAAATTTTTCGCTCGGAGTTGGACTTAGAAAAAGTTTCGATATTTTGCAAAAATAATTTCTTTAAAAACATGAAATATACATCGGAGGCATTCTTTTAGAATGGGAAACACATCCCAAGAACGATTTTGGCAAATTTCCCCGTTTTTCGATGGCGCGTTGCACCACACCTACAAGACGACAATTCTTGCCCTCGGGCGGCGAGGCCTCAACTGCCGGCATGGTCACGAGACGAAAGCCCCGGGGACTTAGAAATTTTTCGCTCAGAGTTGGACTTTAACTTTTTTCGGACCGAAAAAAAGTTTTTTTGAAAAATGTGAAATATGCATATTTGGTGTTCGTTTGATAAAGAAAACACATCCCTAGCCTAGTTTCTGCTAATTTGGCCCTGTATCATTGACTTTTTGCGCCGATTTGGACTTAGAAAAAGTTTCGATATTTTGCAAAAATAATTTTTTTAAAAACATGAAATATACATCGGAGGCATTCTTTTAGAAAGGGAAACACATCCCAAGAACAATTTTGGCAAATTTTCCCATTTTTCGATGGCGCGTTGCACCACACCTACAAGACGACAATTCTTGCCCTCGGGCGGCGAGGCCTCAACTGCCGGCATGGTCAAGAGACGAAAGCCCCGGGGACTTAGAAATTTTTCGCTCGGAGTTGGACTTAGAAAAATTTTTATCGAAGTGAAAAAAATGTTTTTTGAAAAAAGTGAAACATGCATGGGTGGCATTCGTTTGATTAGGCAAACACATCCTAAGGTTCGCTTTCGCAAATTTGTCCCTCTTTAAGTGGCAGTTTGCTCCGAAAGTGGTAGTTCTCCCATGTACTACGCGGCTGGACTTAGAAAATTTTCGCTCGGAGTTGGACTTTAACTTTTTTCGGACCGAAAAAAAGTTTTTTTGAAAAATGTGAAATATGCATCATTGGTGTTCGTTTGATAAAGAAAACACATCCTTAGCCTCGTTCCTGCTAATTTGGCCCTGTTTCATCGACTTTTTGCGCCGATTTGGACTTAGAAAAAGTTTCGATATTTTGCAAAAATAATTTTTTTAAAAACATGAAATATACATCGGAGGCATTCTT
This sequence comes from Mantis religiosa, assembly GCA_030765055.1. Taxonomy (NCBI): domain Eukaryota; kingdom Metazoa; phylum Arthropoda; class Insecta; order Mantodea; family Mantidae; genus Mantis; species Mantis religiosa. The sequence goes on along the minus strand of JAUKNK010000720.1, from coordinate 16,058 downwards.
TTAGAAAGGGAAACACATCCCAAGAACAATTTTGGCAAATTTCCCCGTTTTTCGATGGCGCGTTGCACCACACCTACAAGACGACAATTCTTGCCCTCGGTCGGCGAGGCCTCAACTGCCGGCATGGTCAAGAGACGAAAGCCCCGGGGACTTAGAAATTTTTCGCTCGGAGTTGGACTTAGAAAAAGTTTCGATATTTTGCAAAAATAATTTTTTTAAAAACATGAAATATACATCGAATGCATTCTTTTAGAATGGGAAACACACCCCAAGAACAATTTTGGCAAATTTCCCCGTTTTTCGATGGCGCGTTGCACCACACCTACAAGACGACAATTCCGGCCCTCGGGCGGCGAGGCCTCAACTGCCGGCATGGTCAAGAGACGAAAGCCCCGGGGACTTAGAAAAATTTTTCGCTCGGAGTTGGACTTAGAAAAAGTTTCAATATTTTGCAAAAATAATTTTTTTAAAAACATGAAATATACATCGGAGGCATTCTTTTAGAATGGGAAACACATCCCAAGAACGATTTTGGCAAATTTCCCCGTTTTTCGATGGCGCGTTGCACCACACCTACAAGACGACAATTCTTGCCCTCGGGCGGCGAGGCCTCAACTGCCGGCATGGTCACGAGACGAAAGCCCCGGGGACTTAGAAATTTTTCGCTCAGAGTTGGACTTTAACTTTTTTCGGACCGAAAAAAGTTTTTTTGAAAAATGTGAAATATGCATATTTGGTGTTCGTTTGATAAAGAAAACACATCCCTAGCCTAGTTTCTGCTAATTTGGCCCTGTATCATTGACTTTTTGCGCCGATTTGGACTTAGAAAAAGTTTCGATATTTTGCAAAAATAATTTTTTTAAAAACATGAAATATACATCGGAGGCATTCTTTTAGAAAGGGAAACACATCCCAAGAACAATTTTGGCAAATTTTCCCGTTTTTCGATGGCGCGTTGCACCACACCTACAAGACGACAATTCTTGCCCTCGGGCGGCGAGGCCTCAACTGCCGGCATGGTCAAGAGACGAAAGCCCCGGGGACTTAGAAATTTTTCGCTCGGAGTTGGACTTAGAAAAATTTTTATCGAAGTGAAAAAAATGTTTTTTGAAAAAAGTGAAACATGCATGGGTGGCATTCGTTTGATTAGGCAAACACATCCTAAGGTTCGCTTTCGCAAATTTGTCCCTCTTTAAGTGGCAGTTTGCTCCGAAAGTGGTAGTTCTCCCATGTACTACGCGGCTGGACTTAGAAAATTTTCGCTCGGAGTTGGACTTTAACTTTTTTCGGACCGAAAAAAAGTTTTTTTGAAAAATGTGAAATATGCATCATTGGTGTTCGTTTGATAAAGAAAACACATCCTTAGCCTCGTTCCTGCTAATTTGGCCCTGTTTCATCGACTTTTTGCGCCGATTTGGACTTAGAAAAAGTTTCGATATTTTGCAAAAATAATTTTTTTAAAAACATGAAATATACATCGGAGGCATTCTTTTAGAAAGGGAAACACATCCCAAGAACAATTTTGGCAAATTTCCCCGTTTTTCGATGGCGCGTTGCACCACACCTACAAGACGACAATTCTTGCCCTCGGTCGGCGAGGCCTCAACTGCCGGCATGGTCAAGAGACGAAAGCCCCGGGGACTTAGAAATTTTTCGCTCGGAGTTGGACTTAGAAAAAGTTTCGATATTTTGCAAAAATAATTTTTTTAAAAACATGAAATATACATCGGAGGCATTCTTTTAGAATGGGAAACACATCCCAAGAACGATTTTGGCAAATTTCCCCGTTTTTCGATGGCGCGTTGCACCACACCTACAAGACGACAATTCTTGCCCTCGGGCGGCGAGGCCTCAACTGCCGGCATGGTCAAGAGACGAAAGCCCCGGGGACTTAGAAATTTTTCGCTCGGAGTTGGACTTAGAAAAAGTTTCGATATTTTGCAAAAATAATTTTTTTAAAAACATGAAATATACATCGAAGGCATTCTTTTAGAATGGGAAACACACCCCAAGAACGATTTTGGCAAATTTCCCCGTTTTTCGATGGCGCGTTGCACCACACCTACAAGACGACAATTCTTGCCCTCGGGCGGCGAGGCCTCAACTGCCGGCATGGTCACGAGACGAAAGCCCCGGGGACTTAGAAATTTTTCGCTCATAGTTGGACTTTAACTTTTTTCGGACCGAAAAAAAGTTTTTTTGAAAAATGTGAAATATGCATATTTGGTGTTCGTTTGATAAAGAAAACACATCCCTAGCCTAGTTTCTGCTAATTTGGCCCTGTATCATTGACTTTTTGCGCCGATTTGGACTTAGAAAAAGTTTCGATATTTTGCAAAAATAATTTTTTTAAAAACATGAAATATACATCGGAGGCATTCTTTTAGAAAGGGAAACACATCCCAAGAACAATTTTGGCAAATTTTCCCGTTTTTCGATGGCGCGTTGCACCACACCTACAAGACGACAATTCTTGCCCTCGGGCGGCGAGGCCTCAACTGCCGGCATGGTCAAGAGACGAAAGCCCCGGGGACTTAGAAATTTTTCGCTCGGAGTTGGACTTAGAAAAATTTTTATCGAAGTGAAAAAAATGTTTTTTGAAAAAAGTGAAACATGCATGGGTGGCATTCGTTTGATTAGGCAAACACATCCTAAGGTTCGCTTTCGCAAATTTGTCCCTCTTTAAGTGGCAGTTTGCTCCGAAAGTGGTAGTTCTCCCATGTACTACGCGGCTGGACTTAGAAAATTTTCGCTCGGAGTTGGACTTTAACTTTTTTCGGACCGAAAAAAAGTTTTTTTGAAAAATGTGAAATATGCATCATTGGTGTTCGTTTGATAAAGAAAACACATCCTTAGCCTCGTTCCTGCTAATTTGGCCCTGTTTCATCGACTTTTTGCGCCGATTTGGACTTAGAAAAAGTTTCGATATTTTGCAAAAATAATTTTTTTAAAAACATGAAATATACATCGGAGGCATTCTTTTAGAAAGGGAAACACATCCCAAGAACAATTTTGGCAAATTTCCCCGTTTTTCGATGGCGCGTTGCACCACACCTACAAGACGACAATTCTTGCCCTCGGTCGGCGAGGCCTCAACTGCCGGCATGGTCAAGAGACGAAAGCCCCGGGGACTTAGAAATTTTTCGCTCGGAGTTGGACTTAGAAAAAGTTTCGATATTTTGCAAAAATAATTTCTTTAAAAACATGAAATATACATCGGAGGCATTCTTTTAGAATGGGAAACACATCCCAAGAACGATTTTGGCAAATTTCCCCGTTTTTCGATGGCGCGTTGCACCACACCTACAAGACGACAATTCTTGCCCTCGGGCGGCGAGGCCTCAACTGCCGGCATGGTCACGAGACGAAAGCCCCGGGGACTTAGAAATTTTTCGCTCAGAGTTGGACTTTAACTTTTTTCGGACCGAAAAAAAGTTTTTTTGAAAAATGTGAAATATGCATATTTGGTGTTCGTTTGATAAAGAAAACACATCCCTAGCCTAGTTTCTGCTAATTTGGCCCTGTATCATTGACTTTTTGCGCCGATTTGGACTTAGAAAAAGTTTCGATATTTTGCAAAAATAATTTTTTAAAAACATGAAATATACATCGGAGGCATTCTTTTAGAAAGGGAAACACATCCCAAGAACAATTTTGGCAAATTTTCCCATTTTTCGATGGCGCGTTGCACCACACCTACAAGACGACAATTCTTGCCCTCGGGCGGCGAGGCCTCAACTGCCGGCATGGTCAAGAGACGAAAGCCCCGGGGACTTAGAAATTTTTCGCTCGGAGTTGGACTTAGAAAAATTTTTATCGAAGTGAAAAAAATGTTTTTTGAAAAAAGTGAAACATGCATGGGTGGCATTCGTTTGATTAGGCAAACACATCCTAAGGTTCGCTTTCGCAAATTTGTCCCTCTTTAAGTGGCAGTTTGCTCCGAAAGTGGTAGTTCTCCCATGTACTACGCGGCTGGACTTAGAAAATTTTCGCTCGGAGTTGGACTTTAACTTTTTTCGGACCGAAAAAAAGTTTTTTTGAAAAATGTGAAATATGCATCATTGGTGTTCGTTTGATAAAGAAAACACATCCTTAGCCTCGTTCCTGCTAATTTGGCCCTGTTTCATCGACTTTTTGCGCCGATTTGGACTTAGAAAAAGTTTCGATATTTTGCAAAAATAATTTTTTTAAAAACATGAAATATACATCGGAGGCATTCTTTTAGAAAGGGAAACACATCCCAAGAACAATTTTGGCAAATTTCCCCGTTTTTCGATGGCGCGTTGCACCACACCTACAAGACGACAATTCTTGCCCTCGGTCGGCGAGGCCTCAACTGCCGGCATGGTCAAGAGACGAAAGCCCCGGGGACTTAGAAATTTTTCGCTCGGAGTTGGACTTAGAAAAAGTTTCGATATTTTGCAAAAATAATTTTTTTAAAAACATGAAATATACATCGAATGCATTCTTTTAGAATGGGAAACACACCCCAAGAACAATTTTGGCAAATTTCCCCGTTTTTCGATGGCGCGTTGCACCACACCTACAAGACGACAATTCCGGCCCTCGGGCGGCGAGGCCTCAACTGCCGGCATGGTCAAGAGACGAAAGCCCCGGGGACTTAGAAAAATTTTTCGCTCGGAGTTGGACTTAGAAAAAGTTTCGATATTTTGCAAAAATAATTTTTTTAAAAACATGAAATATACATCGAAGGCATTCTTTTAGAATGGGAAACACACCCCAAGAACGATTTTGGCAAATTTCCCCGTTTTTCGATGGCGCGTTGCACCACACCTACAAGACGACAATTCTTGCCCTCGGGCGGCGAGGCCTCAACTGCCGGCATGGTCACGAGACGAAAGCCCCGGGGACTTAGAAATTTTTCGCTCATAGTTGGACTTTAACTTTTTTCGGACCGAAAAAAAGTTTTTTTGAAAAATGTGAAATATGCATATTTGGTGTTCGTTTGATAAAGAAAACACATCCCTAGCCTAGTTTCTGCTAATTTGGCCCTGTATCATTGACTTTTTGCGCCGATTTGGACTTAGAAAAAGTTTCGATATTTTGCAAAAATAATTTTTTTAAAAACATGAAATATACATCGGAGGCATTCTTTTAGAAAGGGAAACACATCCCAAGAACAATTTTGGCAAATTTTCCCGTTTTTCGATGGCGCGTTGCACCACACCTACAAGACGACAATTCTTGCCCTCGGGCGGCGAGGCCTCAACTGCCGGCATGGTCAAGAGACGAAAGCCCCGGGGACTTAGAAATTTTTCGCTCGGAGTTGGACTTAGAAAAATTTTTATCGAAGTGAAAAAAATGTTTTTTGAAAAAAGTGAAACATGCATGGGTGGCATTCGTTTGATTAGGCAAACACATCCTAAGGTTCGTTTTCGCAAATTTGTCCCTCTTTAAGTGGCAGTTTGCTCCGAAAGTGGTAGTTCTCCCATGTACTACGCGGCTGGACTTAGAAAATTTTCGCTCGGAGTTGGACTTTAACTTTTTTCGGACCGAAAAAAAGTTTTTTTGAAAAATGTGAAATATGCATCATTGGTGTTCGTTTGATAAAGAAAACACATCCTTTGCCTCGTTCCTGCTAATTTGGCCCTGTTTCATCGACTTTTTGCGCCGATTTGGACTTAGAAAAAGTTTCGATATTTTGCAAAAATAATTTTTTTAAAAACATGAAATATACATCGGAGGCATTCTTTTAGAAAGGGAAACACATCCCAAGAACAATTTTGGCAAATTTCCCCGTTTTTCGATGGCGCGTTGCACCACACCTACAAGACGACAATTCTTGCCCTCGGTCGGCGAGGCCTCAACTGCCGGCATGGTCAAGAGACGAAAGCCCCGGGGACTTAGAAATTTTTCGCTCGGAGTTGGACTTAGAAAAAGTTTCGATATTTTGCAAAAATAATTTTTTTAAAAACATGAAATATACATCGGAGGCATTCTTTTAGAATGGGAAACACATCCCAAGAACGATTTTGGCAAATTTCCCCGTTTTTCGATGGCGCGTTGCACCACACCTACAAGACGACAATTCTTGCCCTCGGTCGGCGAGGCCTCAACTGCCGGCATGGTCACGAGACGAAAGCCCGGGGACTTAGAAATTTTTCGCTCAGAGTTGGACTTTAACTTTTTTCGGCCCGAAAAAAAGTTTTTTTGAAAAATGTGAAATATGCATATTTGGTGTTCGTTTGATAAAGAAAACACATCCCTAGCCTAGTTTCTGCTAATTTGGCCCTGTATCATTGACTTTTTGCGCCGATTTGGACTTAGAAAAAGTTTCGATATTTTGCAAAAATAATTTTTTTAAAAACATGAAATATACATCGGAGGCATTCTTTTAGAAAGGGAAACACATCCCAAGAACAATTTTGGCAAATTTTCCCGTTTTTCGATGGCGCGTTGCACCACACCTACAAGACGACAATTCTTGCCCTCGGTCGGCGAGGCCTCAACTGCCGGCATGGTCAAGAGACGAAAGCCCCGGGGACTTAGAAATTTTTCGCTCGGAGTTGGACTTAGAAAAAGTTTCGATATTTTGCAAAAATAATTTTTTTAAAAACATGAAATATACATCGGAGGCATTCTTTTAGAATGGGAAACACATCCCAAGAACGATTTTGGCAAATTTCCCCGTTTTTCATGGCGCGTTGCACCACACCTACAAGACGACAATTCTTGCCCTCGGGCGGCGAGGCCTCAACTGCCGGCATGGTCAAGAGACGAAAGCCCCGGGGACTTAGAAATTTTTCGCTCGGAGTTGGACTTAGAAAAATTTTTATCGAAGTGAAAAAAATGTTTTTTGAAAAAAGTGAAACATGCATGGGTGGCATTCGTTTGATTAGGCAAACACATCCTAAGGTTCGCTTTCGCAAATTTGTCCCTCTTTAAGTGGCAGTTTGCTCCGAAAGTGGTAGTTCTCCCATGTACTACGCGGCTGGACTTAGAAAATTTTCGCTCGGAGTTGGACTTTAACTTTTTTCGGACCGAAAAAAAGTTTTTTTGAAAAATGTGAAATATGCATCATTGGTGTTCGTTTGATAAAGAAAACACATCCTTAGCCTCGTTCCTGCTCATTTGGCCCTGTTTCATCGACTTTTTGCGCCGATTTGGACTTAGAAAAAGTTTCGATATTTTGCAAAAATAATTTTTTTAAAAACATGAAATATACATCGGAGGCATTCTTTTAGAAAGGGAAACACATCCCAAGAACAATTTTGGCAAATTTCCCCGTTTTTCGATGGCGCGTTGCACCACACCTACAAGACGACAATTCTTGCCCTCGGTCGGCGAGGCCTCAACTGCCGGCATGGTCAAGAGACGAAAGCCCCGGGGACTTAGAAATTTTTCGCTCGGAGTTGGACTTAGAAAAAGTTTCGATATTTTGCAAAAATAATTTTTTTAAAAACATGAAATATACATCGGAGGCATTCTTTTAGAATGGGAAACACATCCCAAGAACGATTTTGGCAAATTTCCCCGTTTTTCGATGGCGCGTTGCACCACACCTACAAGACGACAATTCTTGCCCTCGGTCGGCGAGGCCTCAACTGCCGGCATGGTCACGAGACGAAAGCCCCGGGGACTTGGAAATTTTTCGCTCAGAGTTGGACTTTAACTTTTTTCGGCCCGAAAAAAAGTTTTTTGAAAAATGTGAAATATGCATATTTGGTGTTCGTTTGATAAAGAAAACACATCCCTAGCCTAGTTTCTGCTAATTTGGCCCTGTATCATTGACTTTTTGCGCCGATTTGGACTTAGAAAAAGTTTCGATATTTTGCAAAAATAATTTTTTTAAAAACATGAAATATACATCGGAGGCATTCTTTTAGAAAGGGAAACACATCCCAAGAACAATTTTGGCAAATTTTCCCGTTTTTCGATGGCGCGTTGCACCACACCTACAAGACGACAATTCTTGCCCTCGGTCGGCGAGGCCTCAACTGCCGGCATGGTCAAGAGACGAAAGCCCCGGGGACTTAGAAATTTTTCGCTCGGAGTTGGACTTAGAAAAAGTTTCGATATTTTGCAAAAATAATTTTTTTAAAAACATGAAATATACATCGGAGGCATTCTTTTAGAATGGGAAACACATCCCAAGAACGATTTTGGCAAATTTCCCCCGTTTTTCGATGGCGCGTTGCACCACACCTACAAGACGACAATTCTTGCCCTCGGGCGGCGAGGCCTCAACTGCCGGCATGGTCAAGAGACGAAAGCCCCGGGGACTTAGAAATTTTTCGCTCGGAGTTGGACTTAGAAAAATTTTTATCGAAGTGAAAAAAATGTTTTTTGAAAAAAGTGAAACATGCATGGGTGGCATTCGTTTGATTAGGCAAACACATCCTAAGGTTCGCTTTCGCAAATTTGTCCCTCTTTAAGTGGCAGTTTGCTCCGAAAGTGGTAGTTCTCCCATGTACTACGCGGCTGGACTTAGAAAATTTTCGCTCGGAGTTGGACTTTAACTTTTTTCGGACCGAAAAAAAGTTTTTTTGAAAAATGTGAAATATGCATCATTGGTGTTCGTTTGATAAAGAAAACACATCCTTAGCCTCGTTCCTGCTAATTTGGCCCTGTTTCATCGACTTTTTGCGCCGATTTGGACTTAGAAAAAGTTTCGATATTTTGCAAAAATAATTTTTTTAAAAACATGAAATATACATCGGAGGCATTCTTTTAGAATGGGAAACACATCCCAAGAACAATTTTGGCAAATTTCCCCGTTTTTCGATGGCGCGTTGCACCACACCTACAAGACGACAATTCTTGCCCTCGGTCGGCGAGGCCTCAACTGCCGGCATGGTCAAGAGACGAAAGCCCCGGGGGACTTAGAAATTTTTCGCTCGGAGTTGGACTTAGAAAAAGTTTCGATATTTTGCAAAAATAATTTTTTTAAAAACATGAAATATACATCGAAGGCATTCTTTTAGAATGGGAAACACATCCCAAGAACAATTTTGGCAAATTTCCCCGTTTTTCGATGGCGCGTTGCACCACACCTACAAGACGACAATTCCGGCCCTCGGGCGGCGAGGCCTCAACTGCCGGCATGGTCAAGAGACGAAAGCCCCGGGGACTTAGAAATTTTTCGCTCGGAGTTGGACTTAGAAAAAGTTTCAATATTTTGCAAAAATAATTTTTTTAAAAACATGAAATATACATCGGAGGCATTCTTTTAGAATGGGAAACACATCCCAAGAACGATTTTGGCAAATTTCCCCGTTTTTCGATGGCGCGTTGCACCACACCTACAAGACGACAATTCTTGCCCTCGGGCGGCGAGGCCTCAACTGCCGGCATGGTCACGAGACGAAAGCCCCGGGGACTTAGAAATTTTTCGCTCAGAGTTGGACTTTAACTTTTTTCGGACCGAAAAAAAGTTTTTTTGAAAAATGTGAAATATGCATATTTGGTGTTCGTTTGATAAAGAAAACACATCCCTAGCTAGTTTCTGCTAATTTGGCCCTGTATCATCGACTTTTTGCGCCGATTTGGACTTAGAAAAAGTATCGATATTTTGCAAAAATAATTTTTTTTAAAAACATGAAATATACATCGGAGGCATTCTTTTAGAAAGGGAAACACATCCCAAGAACAATTTTGGCAAATTTTCCCGTTTTTCGATGGCGCGTTGCACCACACCTACAAGACGACAATTCTTGCCCTCGGGCGGCGAGGCCTCAACTGCCGGCATGGTCAAGAGACGAAAGCCCCGGGGACTTAGAAATTTTTCGCTCGGAGTTGGACTTAGAAAAATTTTTATCGAAGTGAAAAAAATGTTTTTTGAAAAAAGTGAAACATGCATGGGTGGCATTCGTTTGATTAGGCAAACACATCCTAAGGTTCGCTTTCGCAAATTTGTCCCTCTTTAAGTGGCAGTTTGCTCCGAAAGTGGTAGTTCTCCCATGTACTACGCGGCTGGACTTAGAAAATTTTCGCTCGGAGTTGGACTTTAACTTTTTTCGGACCGAAAAAAAGTTTTTTTGAAAAATGTGAAATATGCATCATTGGTGTTCGTTTGATAAAGAAAACACATCCTTAGCCTCGTTCCTGCTAATTTGGCCCTGTTTCATCGACTTTTTGCGCCGATTTGGACTTAGAAAAAGTTTCGATATTTTGCAAATATAATTTTTTAAAAAACATGAAATATACATCGGAGGCATTCTTTTAGAAAGGGAAACACATCCCAAGAACAATTTTGGCAAATTTCCCCGTTTTTCGATGGCGCGTTGCACCACACCTACAAGACGACAATTCTTGCCCTCGGGCGGCGAGGCCTCAACTGCCGGCATGGTCACGAGACGAAAGCCCCGGGGACTTAGAAATTTTTCGCTCAGAGTTGGACTTTAACTTTTTTCGGACCGAAAAAAAGTTTTTTTGAAAAATGTGAAATATGCATATTTGGTGTTCGTTTGATAAAGAAAACACATCCCTAGCCTAGTTTCTGCTAATTTGGCCCTGTATCATTGACTTTTTGCGCCGATTTGGACTTAGAAAAAGTTTCGATATTTTGCAAAAATAATTTTTTTAAAAACATGAAATATACATCGGAGGCATTCTTTTAGAAAGGGAAACACATCCCAAGAACAATTTTGGCAAATTTTCCCGTTTTTCGATGGCGCGTTGCACCACACCTACAAGACGACAATTCTTGCCCTCGGTCGGCGAGGCCTCAACTGCCGGCATGGTCAAGAGACGAAAGCCCCGGGGACTTAGAAATTTTTCGCTCGGAGTTGGACTTAGAAAAAGTTTCGATATTTTGCAAAAATAATTTTTTTAAAAACATGAAATATACATCGGAGGCATTCTTTTAGAATGGGAAACACATCCCAAGAACGATTTTGGCAAATTTCCCCGTTTTTCGATGGCGCGTTGCACCACACCTACAAGACGACAATTCTTGCCCTCGGGCGGCGAGGCCTCAACTGCCGGCATGGTCACGAGACGAAAGCCCCGGGGACTTAGAAATTTTTCGCTCGGAGTTGGACTTAGAAAAAGTTTCGATATTTTGCAAAAATAATTTTTTTAAAAACATGAAATATACATCGGAGGCATTCTTTTAGAATGGGAAACACATCCCAAGAACAATTTTGGCAAATTTCCCCGATGGCGCGTTGCACCACACCTACAAGACGACAATTCCGGCCCTCGGGCGGCGAGGCCTCAACTGCCGGCATGGTCAAGAGACGAAAGCCCCGGGGACTTAGAAATTTTTCGCTCGGAGTTGGACTTAGAAAAAGTTTCAATATTTTGCAAAAATAATTTTTTTAAAAACATGAAATATACATCGGAGGCATTCTTTTAGAATGGGAAACACATCCCAAGAACGATTTTGGCAAATTTCCCCGTTTTTCGATGGCGCGTTGCACCACACCTACAAGACGACAATTCTTGCCCTCGGCGGCGAGCTCAACTGCCGGCATGGTCACGAGACGAAAGCCCGGGGACTTAGAAATTTTTCGCTCAGAGTTGGACTTAACTTTTTTCGGACCGAAAAAAAGTTTTTTTGAAAAATGTGAAATATGCATATTTGGTGTTCGTTTGATAAAGAAAACACATCCCTAGCCTAGTTTCTGCTAATTTGGCCCTGTATCATCGACTTTTGCGCCGATTTGGACTTAGAAAAAGTATCGATATTTTGCAAAAATAATTTTTTTAAAAACATGAAATATACATCGGAGGCATTCTTTTAGAAAGGGAAACACATCCCAAGAACAATTTTGGCAAATTTTCCGTTTTCGATGGCGCGTTGCACCACACCTACAAGACGACAATTCCTTGCCCTCGGGCGGCGAGGCCTCAACTGCCGGCATGGTCCAAGAGACGAAAGCCCCGGGGACTTAGAAATTTTTCGCTCGGAGTTGGACTTAGAAAAATTTTTATCGGAAGTGAAAAAAATGTTTTTTGAAAAAAGTGAAACATGCATGGGTGGCATTCGTTTTGATTAGGCAACACATCCTAAGGTTCGCTTTCGCAAATTTGTCCTCTTTAAGTGGCAGTTTGCTCCGAAAGTGGTAGTTCTCCCATGTACTACGCGGCTGGACTTAGAAATTTTCGCTCGGAGTTGGACTTTAACTTTTTTCGCACCGAAAAAAAGTTTTTTTGAAAATGTGAAATATGCATCATTGGTGTTCGTTTGATAAAGAAAACACATCCTTAGCCTCGTTCTGCTAATTTGGCCCTGTTTCATCGACTTTTGCGCCGATTTGGACTTAGAAAAGTTTCGATATTTTGCAAATATAATTTTTAAAAAACATGAAATATACATCGAGGCATTCTTTTAGAAAGGGAAACACATCCCAAGAACAATTTTGGCAAATTCCCCGTTTTCGATGGCGCGTGGCACCACACCTACAAGACGACAATTCTTGCCCTCGGGCGGCGAGGCCTCAACTGCCGGCATGGTCAAGAGACGAAAGCCCGGGGACTTAGAAATTTTTCGCTCGGAGTTGGACTTAGAAAAATTTTGATCGAAGTGAAAAAAATGTTTTTTGAAAAAGTGAAACATGCATGGGTGGCATTCGTTTGATAAGGCAAACACATCCTAAGGTTCGCTTTCGCAAATTTGTCCTCTTTAAGTGGCAGTTTGCTCCGAAAGTGGTAGTTCTCCCATGTACTACGCGGCTGGACTTAGAAAATTTCGCTCGGAGTGGACTTTAACTTTTTCGGACTGAAAAAAAGTTTTTTTGAAAAATGTGAATACGCATCATTGGTGTTCGTTTGATAAAGAAAACACATCTTAGCCTCGTTCCTGCTAATTTGGCCCTGTTTCACTAACTTTTTGCGCCGATTTGGACTTAGAAAAAGTTTCGATTTGGGAAGAAATAATTTTTTAAAAACACGGCTGTACTTGTAATTTTTTCACTCGCACGACACACGATGGACTTAGAATTATTTCACTCTTGCTGCCCTCTTGGACTTTGAAAAAGCCGGCACTGTGGGACTTTGAATTAATCACACTGGCAATATTTCACTCGCACGACACATTTAGGATTATTTCGCTCATTCTAGCCTCGCTGGACTTTGAATTTTTCACACACTTTTTCTTTGCACCTTTCACTCGCTGTTTCGACCTACAACATTTTTTTTTCACTTGTATGACCTTTTGCACTTCAATTATTTTAGACCATTTCACAAACACTTTTTGTGCACTTTTTAGACGTGGAATATCACTCGCATTTAGAGGCACTTCTCACTCGCTCTGTTCGACTAGAACATTTCGTTTTCCACTTGTAAGAGCTTTTGCACTTGTGGGCGCATTCATTATTTGCATTAATTAATTGGGACGTGGGATATCACTCGACTTCAGTGGCACTTTCTCACTCGCTCTGTTTCGACCTAGAACATTTCGTTTTCACTTGTAAGAGCTTTTGCACTTGTAGGCGCATTCATTTTTTGCATTAATTAATTTAGCTCTCCTTGGACAGACTTTACCTTTCACTAACACTTTTTGAGCACTTTGTTTAGACGTGGAATCTCACTCGAATTAAGAGGCACTTTCTCACTCGCAGAAAACTTTCTGCACCTAGCACACGAACACGTTTGAACTCGTCGTGCTTCTGGCGTCTTGTCGTAGTGGAAGAGGCTCGGAGTCATCTGTCGGGGCCCCAGGCTGGTGTTGTGTGTGTTTTCGGACTGTAGATTTAGTTCTGTGAAGTGGACGTAAGCCAGGCGTGGCTCCTGTGATCCTGAATTCCGTTGTTCCCAGGTGCAGGTTGTCGGCCGGTGCGAGTTCTCCCCATCATGGCGCCTTCGGTAGACTTTGCGGTCCTTGTCTGAACTGCTGAAAAAGAAAGGAAAACATTGTGAGAGTCGTACGCTACTAATAAAAATAATCTCATATCTAGGAAGTTCCAGTAATTAGTAATTACATAACTTGGGCAGAGTAGCCACGCCGAATTAGCTTTTGGCGGGAAGAATTTCTCGTTGAAAACAAGGAGAAGCGCAGCCCTCGCGTGCGTCCGGCTTGGCCTCTCTAGCCGTTATGTTTCAAACTGTATGGAAGCGATGCGCAATAACACCAGCGCGATGACTCACGATTACGTCACCCTTGGCTACTTCCTTGCAAGTAGCGTTCACCTCTTGGTCGAGGTCATCCGAGCGAGTTGCACAATGCTTCCTTACGACCAGTGCGCCAAAGATTAACGTCAATCGCAAGATAAACACGACCGTTTGTTAATTAAAGAAAACTGGTCCCAGGAATCCCCAAACATGTTCACTTACTTGGCAATGCCTACCCAGGAACATTACTTTTCCTACGCGGCGCCGAACTTCGAGTTTTGGCTCACCTACCAGACCGCACTCCGCGACTATCTCTCCGGACCTCCTCCCTTGGGGAAACCTTAACACTTCGCTCGGAGTTGGACTTTGAAAATTTTATCGGAGTGAAAAAAAGTTTTTCATAAAGTTGAAAATATGCATCATTGGTATTCGTTAATAAAGGAAGCGCATCCCAAGTTCCGTTTTTGCAAGTTTGTCCCTCTTTCACTAGCGCTTTTTACCGATTGGACTTAGAAAGAGCTTCGATTTTGGGCAAAAATAACTTTTTTAAAAACACGAAATATACATCACAGGCATTCTTTTGGAAGAAGAAACTCTTCCCAAGACTCGTCTTTGCTAATTTGTCCCTCTCTCGCAAGCGATTTGCACCGCAGGTGGTCGTTCCCCCAGGCTGGACTTTGAAGAATTCGCTCGGAGTTGGACTTTGAAAATTTTTATCGGACCGAAAAAAGTTTTTTTGATTAATGTGAAACATGCATCTTTGGTATTCGTTAGATAGGATAACGCATACTAAGTTCCGTTTTTGCTAATTTGTTATTCTTTCACTGGCGCTTTGCACAGATTTGGACTCAGAAAATTTTTCGATTTTGGGAAAAATAATTTTTTTAAAAACACGAAATATACATCACAGGCATTCGTTTAGAAGGGGAAACTCGTCCCAATAATCGTTTATGCTAATTGTCCCTCTTTCACTGGCGCTTTACACCGATTTGGACGTAGAAAAGGTTTCGATTTTGGGCAAAAATAACTTTTTTAGAAACACGAAATATACATCGCAGGCATTCATTTGGAGAAGAAACTCTTCCCAAGATCGTCGTTGCTAACTTGTCGCTCTCTCGCAAGCGGTTTGCACCGCAAGTGGTCGTTCCCCATGCTGGACTTTGAAAAATTTCGCTCGGAGTTGGACTTTGAAAAATTGTTATCAGACCGAAAAAAGTTTTTTGATTAATGTGAAACATGCATCCTTGTATTCGTTAGATAACGGAAACGCATCCTAAGTTCTGTTTTTGCTAATAGTCCTTCTTTCACTGGCGCTTTGCACAGATTTGGAGTCAGAAAAATTTTCGATTTTTAGAAAAATTCATTTTTTTAAAGCACGAAATATACATCACAGGCATGCGCTTAGCAGGGAAAACTCGTCCCAGGAATCGTTTTTGCTAATTTGTCCCTCTTTCACTAGCGGTTTGCACAGAAAGTGAACCTTCCCCCATGCTGGACTTAGAAATTTTTCGCTCGGAGTTGGACTTAGAAAAATTTTGATCGAAGTGAAAAAAATTGTTTTTTGAAAAAAGTGAAACATGCATGGGTGGCATTCGTTTGATAAGGCAAACACATCCTAAGGTTCGCTTTCGCAAATTTGTCCCTCTTTAAGTGGCAGTTTGCTCCGAAAGTGGTAGTTCTCCCATGGACTACGCGGCTGGACTTAGAAAATTTTCGCTCGGAGTTGGACTTTAACTTTTTTCGGACCGAAAAAAAGTTTTTTGAAAAATGTGAAATATGCATCATTGGTGTTCGTTTGATAAAGAAAACACATCTTTAGCCTAGTTTCTGCTAAATTTGGCCCTGTTTCATTGACTTTTTGCGCCGATTTGGACTTAGAAAAAGTTTCGATATTTTGCAAAAATAATTTTTTTAAAACATGAAATATACATCGGAGGCATTCTTTTAGAAAGGGAAAAACACAAACCCCAAGAACGATTTTGGCAAATTTCCCCGTTTTCGATGGCGCGTTGCACCACACCTACAAGACGACAATTCCGGCC